>JAMXBB010000242.1:0-13586 GCA_024138015.1 Lumnitzera littorea | reverse complement strand
AGGTAACATTGTTTCTATAATTATAAATATTTCTTTTAATTGATATTTAATAATTATAGTAAAAATATATCTGTAATCTCATTATTTTTATAAATAGTGTATTTGATCTGTCTGATTATATAAATTTATTCTTTTCGAATTTTAAACTTAGAATATTGATAGTTATAGGACTTGTATATTATTAACATCAATTCTCAAAATGAATGAATCTCTACTAATAATCGTTTACTAGAACTATTAAAATATTAAACCTTATATTCTTATTAATTTTAACGTCATTACTTCTATAAAATTTTAGTATGTATGATTTATTATCTTTTGTTGCAAAATTGTGTGAAAATATATTTTTTTCATTACATAATATGATATAGGATATTGGTTGTTATACAGCTTTATTTTTATATTAAAATTAAAAATACCCTTCAGAGACAATCTTTTAAATGAACATGTAATGCGTATAGTCAAATTTATACAAACTCCACGATACTGACCTTACTAAAATTGAATCACTTTAGATAATAAAATATATATTTTTTGTAATATTATGGAAAATATCATCTTATAACGATTTTTCCGTAATTAAAACATAATATAAACAATAGTAAATGTGTTTCGATATAATCGAATTGATATAATATAAGTAGAAGTAAAATTGTGTAGTTAGATATTATTAAGTAAATTGTTATAACTTATATCTCTATAATATTACAAATTTATGTACTATGATAATCTTACTGTAATCAAAACGTAGTTTAACCGATTAAAAATATGATTCAATACGATCGAAATGATACATTATAAATAATAGTATAATTACGTATATTATTAGTAATTAATAACTTTACTTGACTTATACGATAAAACTATATATTATTATATAAGAAAAATGATAATATATTTTATATATATACATATATATGTATAACTATTTTAGATAAAACCCTAATGTTTTCATAATTATTACGAAAACTAAATTTAGGTTTTATGTATATAGGATTCCCTAGTGATCAAATCATTGACAACCCGAGTCTTCCTTGATGAGCATCTGAGCAAGTAAGTGGAATTAATACTACATAGTATTTTGGGATATTATTTCAAAATATTTAGAGACTTTGATATGTATTGACTTATGATTACAATTAGCTGTTTGTGCGTATACAATGTTTGTGGTTGAGTTTCGATTTACTGTGATTAGAGCTGAGCTCTATGATATGATTGTTCTGTGAATATTATTATACTTAAATTATTTAAGCTTAGTTGATCACTCTAAAAATAAATTAACTCAAACTCAACATAACATCTAACCTGATATGTATCACAACCCACTAGGGGTAACAGTTAGGATTCTCAAGCTAAACACGGACTCGTTTCAATGAGAATGGTTGAAATGGTCCTTTCTTTACCCTTAGTAGAATTAAGTGACAAGAAAGGAGGTTGCAGTAAGGTTGAGGGTCGTAATTCGAAGGTGGTCATGGGAGAAGGGCACTCTCTAATGCATAAGCCTCGGTTTGGTCTCAATTTGCGAAGTGTACGACGTCAATCTCCTCAACTCAAATTGGAGCGAATGCAATTTCTCTAATCTCATGACGGACCGGATAACATCATGCAATGGCATTTGCTTATACATTCATTACATCTAACCAACTTGGTTGAAAACCTTGCTTGTGATGTGCTGAATATATTCTCCTATCTTCGCCTCACTTACTAAGCAAGTTGTCACTTATTTCCTTATAATTTGTTTTGCAAGTTCCAAATAGCTTATAAGTGTTTACCCAACACCAAAACCCTAGTAAACTAAGACAGGGAGTAAGATAGAATAAGAAATGGCCAGTTATTGTCATTAATATTAACTTTTTATCTTTTATAGAAAACTACATAGGACTTCTCAAGAAGCTTGGTAGTTTTTAATATTCTGGTGTATATATAAAATGATAGGTACCTGTATGATTTACTACTACTTTCTATAAGGTCAAATTACAAATTTATTTTTAACAAATTATGTTAGAGGATTACTCCATGGGTTTATATCAAATAGGTATCGAATTGGACGCTTCAAAGAGATAAAGTCAAGTACGTTTGGTGTGAACTAGGTTTATGATAGCAGTTATAAGGATAGTTTCTATCTTAAGATAGTTTACACGGCGAGATTGTTACGACTCCACATTTTCAGGGTGTGACATCATATCTAATGTAACCTATCCTAATTCATAAAGCTTTCCTAAAATAAAGGTATGTATAATAGCACTAGTATCCTACGAATGGACATCACATATACCAATCTAATTAGTTTATAATCTACTTTTATTTCACTTATAAACATCTAATAGACATATTCAAATTTATCAGATTATCTATGTATGGGTACATCATAGATACACAATACTACCAATTATTTATAGAATTCAATTTATAACTCTAGCCAATTATAGTCAAGAAAATAAGAGCATACTTAAGTTCAAGATTTCCAATGTTAAATACATAATTAATACTCTATATTCCTACACTCATTATGTCTTATACCTTTTGATGATACACTAGGTTTTCGAGATTGTCAAGTAGTCAATAAGCCATGATAGTTAATGGATAATGGTTATATGGACTGAATATTTGTAAATGTGGTTATAAATTATATGATATATATAAAATTTTTAATACAAGATAAAACAACTACAGTAAGTGTTAATACACTTGAAATTAAAAATTTTAAGTCCTTTCGATTTGAGATTATCATTATTTTTTTCATTGTTTATAACTTTAATGCATTTATGTTTAAAAACTATTTTCTTTATGCTAAATTTTATTTGAATGGAGGATATGGTTATTCCATATATATATATAGTCATTCGAAGCATCAATTAATGTTTGAAATTACTGATATTAAGCTAATTGTATTTTACCAATAATATATATATGTTTATATATAGATGTATGATTTATGTGAAGTTGGGAAGGAAAAAAAAAATTAGAAGGGGAAAAATAGAAAGAAAAACAAAAAGACTCAAGTGGAGGTGGATAAATATGTATGATTCATGTGAAGTTAGAAAGGATAAAAAAGGAAAAAGGGAAAAAAGAAATTAGAAAAATGGAACGAAAAACAAAAAGAATCAAGTGGAGGTGGATAAATAACGATTGGCCCATCACCCAAATTATTGAACATATAAATTCAACTTATTAAAATCCATGAAAGCTACCTAGTAACTAGCCAGGGAAAATGTCTCTATCGTTGAAATTTTCTTATTATGGGCTAATATTACTTGGAGAATTTTATAAAATAGCTTATTATTTAGTTTCCGTATAAAAACAAACATGATAAGTCTACAATAAATGTGATCATGTAATATGGGGTATGTATATCTTGTGAACAAGTATGGTAAGGTGATTGTATAGGCCCAATCCAATAAGAACCATGATGAGGGATTGTATTTGGGTTTCCTTATAAATATATAGCTAAGTCCCCTCTTTACTTTCATCTGGTAAATCTATCCATTGAGAGCCATTATAACAAAGAAAGAGCAAAGAAGAAGACTAGCTTTCGCAATTTAATTTAATGTTTCATCCGCTGCAAATCATGTCTGCACAATCAAATAAGTTTTCTACTAATTATCTTATGGTGTTATAATATTATGCATATATGTTTTACAATTTTGATTACACATGGTATTAGAGTTAAGGTTTTTTATGTGATATTAGGACCCAGCTTATTAATTTAATTCAATCTTTTGAATCCTTGCTTATTAAACGTATATAAATTATTTCCCTTTCTTTTCCTTCTTTGGGATGGATTAAACACTCAATCGCAAAGTTTGAAATCTGAGACAATAAATATATAGGATGATGTCACTGAATTGTTGAAACATGTAGACATCATGAGATTTGAATTATTGTCGACACCTTTTACAAATAATTAATTGATTAAAATATGACGAAAATATGATGTTGTGAGTTGCTTGTTTGTACCAATGTGTTCACACTTTTGTGATTCGGATATTGATCTTAGCGAAAATTCAATTACTTTGCTAGTATTTTGCAATTAGTTGATCAATTAAATATGGCGAAAAGATGCTGTGATCAATTACTTCACTTGGCTCATATTTTTGTGAATTAATTAAATATGATAAAAACAATATTGTGAATTACTTTTGGATTTAGATTATTGCTTTCCCATTGAAGAGTCTCTTCATTGAAAATCTAGAGATAGCAATAGAAATTATGGAAAACTATTAAAAAGATTCAAGAATTGAATAGAGCATGTCTTGAAATAGTGGAGAATCATAATAGATTATTTATTCTTTTGTGTTTTTACATACTTTGTATTGGATATTCAATGTTATGATTCTATTGTTGCTTTTGGTTTCACAATCTCCATGATTGATGACAAAAAAAAAATTATATATATATAAATATCAAATTTCAAAAGAATGTATTTTGCAATATAAATATATATATTAAATATTAAGATTTTCATATTGTTATCCTTTTTTAAAAGGTCACATATTGTTCTATGTCACTAGAATGTGTCCATCAGCCATAATCAATTAAGAATTGTGCTTGGTTTTCTAGCCAAGTAAGAATAGCAAGAATGACATCATTAATAATGACAAATTTTGGATCACGATGAAATATCTGATGTTGATAAGAGTGTATGAGTTCACATTAAAAAAATAAAAATCAAAATAAAAATAAAAAATACATATATATATAAATATATAAAAATGTTTATAAAATTCTATCTAAGAATGCAACATTCAAAACCTTAAGAGACATATTAATGTTTAGTATTTCTTATAAATGGTCTATTGCAAGCATCCAATAATGTGTGCGTGCTACTTTAATGGGCATATCTAATTTTTTTGGAATGAGTAAAATTTTTCAATAATTGAGATAAACAATTGGCTACCAAAGTGGCTCATTTATTGATATTAATGGATTATTTTCTTGTTCATAAGGATTTGGAATGTTTTTTTTTTTTTGTTACCTTATATTGTTGCCTACCCAAAGGGGGCTACTAAATGAGATAATTCGGTATTCAAAATAAAGCATTAAGTTGAAGTATACTGATATAAAATGTTTATCTATTCAAAGGGAATAAATTTTTCGAAAAACGAGGTATCTCGCTATCGCTTTATGTGAAGAGTTACTAATGCATACTACATTCTTTGCCCAAAGGGGAGTTTCTAGTGATACTACTAAACTCTTTGTGCTATGAAAAGTTCCTAATGTATACTACATTCTCTCCCCAAAGGAGAGTTTGTCGTGATACTCTTGGAATTTTGTATTATAAGGTTTCCTAATGCATGTTGCATTATTTGCCCAAAGGGGAGTTTGAGGTGATGCTCTTAGATAACTTGGTTATTGATTAGCATATGGAATTTTATTGCTATCTATATTGCCAATTGATTAATTGTTACATTTTATTTTAGACAGTTACCATTACTGTTGACAAAGCACAAGGTACCATTGAAATTCTCCATGGGTCTAATTTTAAAAGGTGGACTAAAGATATGAATTTTGCTTTTGTCATGTCTGAGATAGACATAGCCTTATGTGTATGTAAGCCTAAGCCTGCTGCTCTTATTGATGAGAGTACCAATTATTAGAAAATCTTCTTTGAAAAATGGAGTAAGACAAATAGAATGTTCTTGTACGTGATTAAAAGGAATGTCTCTTAACATCATTTGAGTAGTCTAACAAAGATCAAGGATGCTAAGGCTCTTTATGATGTTGTAAGGAAAAGATATCAATAGTCTAGTAAGTTTAAGGCTAGAAACCTTATGAGTAAGCTATCAGTATGAGGTATGACAATTCTGGGAGAGTTAGAGACTTCATCATGAGAATGGTTCATATTCAAAATAAGTTGAAATCTCATAATATTACTCTTCCTAATGACCATGTTGTTTACCTTAAATTCCTTGCCAGTTTAGTCTTCCCAAATCAAATTTGCCTATAATGTTGTTACTGAGGTTTGGTCTGTTAATAAGCTTATCTCTAGATGTATGTCTAAAGAGGAAAAACTTAAGAAAAAAAAAGGGTCAAAATGTCCCGTTAACTACTCATTTCAAATCAAAGTACCACAAATCTATTGGGAAACTTAGGAAGGTTAAGTCTTATGCTCCAAAGAAGGTTCAAAACCATAAAGAACAAGGTAGTGGTCAGACCAAAGGAGTAGGAGGTCCTAAAGCTACCTAAAAGAACAAAATTAAGTGATATTATTGTAAGAAAAGTGGTCATATGAAATGTGATTGCCATAAATTCAAGTGAAATCTATAGAAACGCACTAATCAAAAAGGTAATTCACTTACCTTAGTTTGTTTTTATTGTTGCTTTGTTAGTGCTCCACCTAATTTATGGTGGTTATATAGTGGTGCAACTGTTCATGTAGCTATTACATTGCAGGGGTTCATAAACAGATGGAAACCAAACAAGAGGGAGTCTAAGCTTAAAGTAGGAAATGATGCTAAAGTAGAAGTTGACCTTATAGGTTTTGTTTGGTTGCTTTTAGAGTCAAGATTTGAACTTATTTTGGAAAATGTTTTCTATGTACCATCTTTTAGGCAGAATTTGATTTCAGTTTCTATTTTGGATAAGATTGGTTACAATTTTGTTATAGGTATCCAAACGAGTGAGAAACTCTTCCAAGACTTATTTCTTGGAAGAAAGGAAATTTCATTTGTAAAAGGGTCAACTTATTTTCAAACTCTCAATTGATTGGTACTTTTAAGCTTATTGATAATTTATATAGTTTATCTTTGACTCTTAATAACGGGGAAATATGCATGAATAGTGAGAATAATGTTTCTAAAAGATGTCGTATTAAAGAAAAATCTTTCTTGTTGTGGCATAAAAGATTAGTTCACATCTCTAATAAGAGAGTTAATAGATTGATAAAAGATGGAATTTTACCTACTCTTAATTTTGAAGGTTTGAACACTTGTGTCAATTCCAGTAGAGGTAAAATAATTAAAACTAAAAGTAAAGTGGCAACATGTAGTTCTAAACTTTTAGAGATTGTTCATACAAATATTAGTGGACCTCTTACATCTACCTTGTTTGGTGAGACCTATTTTATCGCGTTCATTGATGAATTTTCCCATTTTGGTTATCTCTACTTAATTAAAAAAAATCCAATGCTCTTGAGAAGTTTAAAGTCTTTAAAACTAAAGTAGAGAAACAATTAGGGAAAACCATCAAAATTGTTAGGTTTAATAGAGGAGGTGAGTATTATGGCAAATATAGTGTAATTATGCAGCATATAAGGCCATTTGCCAAATACCTACAAGACTGTAGAATTATTGCACAATATACTATGCTTAGCAATCTTGAACAAAATGGCGTTGTTGAAAGGCAGAATCGCACTCTTAAGGATATGATGAGGAGTATGATGAGTAGGACTAATCTTCTTAAGTCTCTTTAAGATGAAGCCATTAAAACTACCTTATACATTCTTAATAGAGGTCCTAGTAAATCAGTTCCCAACAAATCAATTCCTAAAACACCCTTTAAATTGTAGACCAATAAGAAACCAAGCCTAAACCACTTTCGAATTTGGGGATGTTATGCTGAGGTTAGAATTTATAACCCTTCAAAGAGAAAAACTGAACCTAGGACTACTCATTGCTACTTTGTAGGGTATCCGGCACATTATAAGGGATATAGGTTATTTTGCCCTATACATAGAACCAAAATTGTAAAATCGCAGGTTGCTAAGTTCCTTAAATTAGATGTTGCTAAAGAGGTTGCCGGTGATTGAATTAATGACTCAACAAAGCTTGGAAGACATTTTTCTATTCCTTTGCCAATCTTGTAAAATGATCCTATTCTTATAGATGTTAAGAGAATGGATCATGAGGAGCAAAATATAGAACTCACAGATCTTATTCCTATTCATGTAGAGGATCCTCAAGGTCAAGGGAGAATATTGAGGTGCCCTTGAGGAGATCCTCTAGGCAAAGGAAATTTGCTATTTATGATGATTATGTTGTCTATTTAGGAGAAAGTGACTATAATATTAGTCATGTAATGAATTCGGCGACTTTCCATGATGCTGTTACTTGTCCCCAATTTGATAAGTGGATGGAAGCAATGAAAGATGAGATGGGTTCCATGGCACATAATGATGTTTAGGAGCTTATTAAGCTTCTATAGGGATGTAAGCTTATTGGTTGCAAATAGGAATACAAGATGAAGAAAGACTTTAAGGAGAACATTGAGAGATTCAAGGCTAGATTGGTAACTAAGGGCTTCACTCAAAAAGAAGGTATAGATTTTAATGAAACTTTCTTGCCAATATCTTCTAAGGATTCCTTCATTATCATTATGGTTTTAGTAGCACACTTTGACTTAAAGCTTCATCAAATGGATGTGAAAACAACTTTCTTGAATAGTGATCTTGAAGAAGAGGTTTATATGGTGCAACTTGAAGGTTTTCAAGGAATGGGAAAAGAACACTTAGTGTGTCGACTCAAGAAATATATTTATGGTCTTAAGCAAGCATCTAGCCAATAATACTTGAAATTTGATGAGGTGATCACTTCTCTAGGTTTTAAAGAGAACAAAGTTGATCAATGTTTAGACCGTAAGATCAATGGGAGTAAGTATATATTTCTAGTATTATATGTTGATGATATTCTATTGGCATGTTATGATATTGGACTGTTGCATGAAACTAAATAGCTATTATCTAAGACTTTTGATAAGAAAGATCTTAGGGATGCATCTTTGCTCTTGGAATTGAGATTCACAAGGATAAATCTCAAAACCTCTTTGGGCTTTCTCAAAAGGCCTATATTGAATGCGTGCTTTGATATAGTCTGATGTTGATGAGTACATGACATCCAGTATTGCACAAACTAAGGGGATATGTCCGAACTTCAAGACTATTTGAAAGATAAATGATAATCAAAGGTTAAGCAAGAGTCCTCATGCATCGATAGTGGTCACACCAATGCCTCACAGAAGCTCGGGTCACACTTGATATTACATACAAGTATGATCGAAGGTCACTTGCCACTAGTCCACGCTCATTGAGCTAGATAAGAATAGTTGAGAGTAAGCAAAATACACTTAGCTCACACATGAAGAAAAATGTCTAGATGTTGATTATATTGACTGTTGCGGCTATTACAATACACAAGTATTTATAGGACCAATTATGATAAATCTTAGGTTAGTGTAAATTACAAAAATAATTCCTACTAGTAAAGGAAAAGGAATAATTTACAAGAGGAATGCTGTAATTAGCCAAAACGATGGATATTCGGTTATAAAGGATAGTATAAATGTCAGACAAATAAGGCACCTCAGTTGTCCTTTCTGTGGTCCCAATGATGTTGTTTACCAAACAGAATAGGTTCTATGCAAATCAGGTCGGAATCAACAATTCAACAGCTCAACATCTCGAATGTTTAGTGTTAGGAAAAGGTTAGTTTAGAAGGTGGCTCATTGTCGAGTCGGCCTCAAGTGGTCGGCTCAAAATAGGCATCAGCTTGGCCTCAACATGTATTGGGTTAGCAATATGCAAATTCGATACTTAGCTTTGGATAGATGTGTTGGGGAGGGATCGACTCGGCATACAGGTCGGTCACCTTGGTAACTTCTTAAATGATGTAGAAGGTAAAGTAACTTAGCAGGTCGGATTAGGAAATGCATTACTCTTTTGAGTTTAACTCTCCTTAAATAGCTCGGTGAACCATATGAGTAAGTTCTCGAGCTCAGGAGCACATGATTTATCCGTAATCTCTATCATCTTTAGTAGGCTCAATATGCAAAATTGTAAAGGTGGGGATGTACCTATTGCTATAGGTGATAAATTTAATCTTAATCAGTGTAATAAGAATGACCTGGAGAGAAAATCTATGAAGATAATACCTTATTCTAGTACAATTGGCAGTCTCATGTATGCACAGGTTTGCATTAGACTAGACATTGCTTTTGTAGTTGATAGATACTTGAATTGCTGGTTCAGCCAAACTGGCTTAGGCCCCTACCCTCAAGGGCTAGGCTTGGTTCAACCTTGCTTCAACCCGTAAACTGACGGTTCAAGATTGGTTCAACCAGGTGCTCATATTTAATCTTAGGATGGATAATTGGGTGGCTACCAAGAAAGTGATGAGGTATTTGTAAAAGACTAAGAGTCACATGTTAATTCTCCTATTTCTCCATAATCACTTTATTAAAATAATTCTCTAATTACATCAATTTAAGCGACTCCCAAGCGAGTCACTTCAGCTACAAATATACTAAATAACTAAATCTTGATCTTTTATAACATACCGAGCTAATCACCTCTCTTTCCCAACCTAACAATAGCAAGTTCCAAAATTGTCACAAACTTATTGAATTAACTTATAGCTGTAAAAAGAGAAGAGAGAGTCGAAGCTTATTATAAGTGCATAAACACACATGGATGCTAAACCCAAAACATTTACATATATATAATGTAACTATAACAGAATATACGCAAACAATCATTTAATTATCTTTAATTTAGGCCAATATACAATATAGGGATACTTATGTTCCCGCTACACCTTGATCTTTGTCCACATACATAAGTAGATATAATATAAATTTTCCTTTAAGTTCTTTACACCCAAAGTTTAGAGTCTAGAAACTATATCATCTTATATACGAGTCCACTAGAAAATCTTCACATATGATTAGCAGTCGCTCCTTTAGGGATCTATTATTACGGGCCCCTTAAGCGAGCAAGTCAAGCACAATCAATAGTTAAGGTCAATTAAGCCATATATGAATTAGTTCGGCTGCATTCTAAATCTTAACAAGCATTACATACTTAGGATAGCTTTTTAACAGTTAACTGGAACTCTATATCTTTAAGTCTTGTACCAATTAGTCATAACCACCATCCAAGGAAAAACTTGATATCCAGCATGAGTTTATTTGAAAACAAGCATACATGTTAACCCTCAAGTAATTGATAACGAGGTTCTATCTAAAAGTTGCTTATAAACCTATAAACTTAGCCAATTAAAGGTTACGAAAGAAAATAATCAAATCCACTCATAAATCAAAAATAGAAACTAAAGATAATATAAATACGTAATATGATGAACAAAAAGTTAACATATTTATATAATATTATTTAATTATTCAAAATGTAAGGTACGATATATATATAAAGGAAAATATAAGATAGACACATACTGAGGGTATCAAAATAGATAATTTTACTAATCATTATAATAATAAAAGAATATATACTTAATTAAATAACACTAGAGCTTATAGGAGTACGTAAGAAAAGATATATTTATAATAGGAAATCCAAATCATACATACTATACAGTTAATATCATACACTACATAACCATAAAATTAATGAAATAGAAATAATATAAAAATAATAATTTTAGATCGCAATCGTAATAGAATAAAATTATTATAATCAAATCGACACTTGAAATTATACCACTATTACACCAATATTACTACAATCCCACACTTAGAAAATAGTGACCTAACTTTAAATAAAACAAAAAATAGAAATCTAACCCCATACATACACATATAGCCATACTCTAACATACGATCCAAATTATAACAACTTCCATATAAAATAATACTATATAATATGACAAAAAATAAATTATTAATAGGAATTGAATACTAATAATTAACTACTTTCACAATAATAATAGAAAAATAAAAATAATATATTATATACATGATACAGAAAAAGAAATTAAATTGGCTCGTGAAATAAAGCTAAAACAGAAATACCAGATGGCCACAAACTAATGTTGAACAAGAACCCATCATAAAAAAAAATACAGAAATTATATTTCGTATAATAATATACTAAAATAATTAAATAATAACATTTATCAAATTAGCGTAGAAAGCATGGAAAACGGGAATAAAACCAAACTTATCAAGGGGGTCGATAGCTTATACGAGCTTAAATATGTTCAAAATTAGAAATTAAAATTGGGGTTTGTATCCATGCATCAGGGATTGGGAAGGATTGGACAAGGGATAGGATGGGGTCCACTTGCGTTGAAGATGGACAAGAAAAGAAAGGAATTAGAGAGGGAGAATAGATTGGGGTAGGGTCAGGCATCAAGGGGATTGGGGTCGAAGAGAGAAGAGATTGGAGAGAAGAAAGGGGGAGAAGAGAAAAAGAAGGGGTAAGGTCTAGTAGGATAGGGAATTGCAAGGAGAGAGGATTGAGAGTAGAGAGTAGGGTTGATAGAATGGAGGATGGGAGAAGAGTCAGATGAATTAAGGAGGAAGGGGGATTAGGTGAAGGTAAAAAAAAAAAAAAAAAAGGAATTGAAGGAAGGAGATGAAGTATACTAAGAGAGGAGAGAATATATATGAGAATGGTAGGATTTAGATTACTTTAAGACTCTTTAGAATATCGTATACGTTTATACTTAAAATAGAAAATAAGAGTTAATTAAAATAAGAAATATAGTATTTAGAAAAATAAATCATGTATAAAAATATTGTAAGATATATATATAATATTAATAAAATATTTATATCTTATACATAGAATAAATTTTAATTTATTTAGTACATACGTAAAGTAAGAGTTTTAAAAAAATATAATCGGAATCTTAAATTAAAAATCTATTCTATATGATACACTAGGATAAGTTCGAAATTACTTAAAGATTAAGAAATTGTGAAATTTTTTATTAGAATACTATTTCTAACTATACGATTTAAAAAAATTTTACTATTTAAACAACTTATTAAACTAAATTAATTAGGATATTTCAAAATCAGATGCACATTTCTTTCTATCCTCACCTAAAATCTTCGTGTATAATTAAAATAAGTGCATCATTATCATATTCCACGAAATATGTCTTCATGGTGTCGACATGTTTGAGTTTTTTTATTAACTTATTTTGAATAAATTCTGGAAAGCTTTGGTATATTTAATAATTATTAATAATATCCCCTGCATATATATATATATATATATATATATTAAGATAATTTTTCATAAATGTTCTTGTTTTACTTTATAACCTAAAGTTAAAAAAAAAAAAAAATCGATGTTTCGAATTAAATGTAAAAGCCCAAGAGTAATTCAATTCCCACAATGACACGGCATGAAACGAATGCTTGGTTATCATCAAAGTCAATGTCAAGTTGGGTTCCCTTTATCTAACGGCTACTCCTTGCGACGGTCGACATCAGCATTCCGTGGAATTGGACCGACCAGTCACATCAAGCTCGCAGACTCATGTGAGTATACTTCTAACGTGGAGATCGGTTGAGTGGTCTTCTCATTAGTATCGATTATATAGATTTTTTATAAATGAATAAATACTTTAAAATATAACTCTTTTTAAGTATTAAGCAAGAATACATATCATTTAGTACTCAACATTTCGGGATTTTTCTATTCGAATCTTAAATATGTTGTTTTTTCTAATCAAATCCTTAACTTTTACAAATATTATCAAATGTGTCATTTTATAAACAGCACATCCATATAAGACACATACCATGATTTGATTGGTTGAAAATAGTTAATTTAATTAAATAATATAACAATATTACTATTTTACAAGTAAATTACTAAAAAGATAAAAAATATTTGAAAAATA
>JAMXBB010000241.1:5000-13604 GCA_024138015.1 Lumnitzera littorea | reverse complement strand
GATCTCTTTCCTTTTTTTAAAATTCCATAAATATTGGAGTCTTTTTTCCTAAAACTATATTTGTATATTTTGATGTTTTCTAAGTAGATTATCTTGAGTCACGCATACATTACCTCGCCTTGGGATAAGCTACAAAAACGACTATTTTGAAAACTAGTCAATGATGACCCTCCACGGATTCTCCTATATAAGCGGCGGCTAACGTTGCAAAAATAAGAGCTTGAATACCACTTGTAAATAATCCAAGGAACATAACAGGTATAGGAACCACTGAAGGTACTAAAGAAACAAGAACAACAACTACTAATTCATCCGCTAATATATTTCCGAAAAGTCGAAAACTAAGTGATAAGGGTTTTGTGAAATCTTCTAAGATATTAATAGGTAAAAGGATTGGAGTTGGTTGAATGTATTTACTGAAATAACCTAATCCTTTTTTGCTAAGACCCGCATAGAAATAGGCTACTGATGTGAGTAAAGCTAAAGCAACAGTAGTATTTATATCATTCGTGGGTGCGGCTAACTCCCCATGAGGTAACTCTATGAGTTTCCATGGTAAAAGAGCCCCTGACCAATTCGAAACAAAAATAAATAGGAACATAGTTCCAATAAAAGGAACCCACGGACCATGTTCTTCTCCAATCTGGGTTTTGCTAACGTCGCGAATGAATTCAAGGACATATTCGAAGAAATTCTGACCCCCATTCGGAATGGTTTGTGGATTACGAACAGCTATACTAGCGAAACCTAATAAGATAGCAATTACAACCCAAGAAGTAATAAGTACTTGGCCGTGGACTTGAAAACCTGCTATTTGCCAATAGAAATGTTGGCCTACTTCCACACCCGATATATCGTATAAGCCTTTTAGCGTGCTGGCGGAACATGATAAAACATTCATATTGCCCTCTGAGAGAAATAGAACTTTAAAGGAAATTATTTTGATTCAACCATCTCTTTTTCAACTTGCTTAGTTAAATTTTCTATTTTTGGTAATAACTAGAACTAGTCAAAAAATATATCTATTAATTTTTATCTCTTTTATGAGATTCAAGAGCAGTAACCAATTCCATAAATTTATGGAGTTCAAAAAAAAAAATGGATTTATCTTATTATTAATCAAAGATTTCCTGTATAGCTAGAACGACCCTCGCCAATTGCGAATACTAATTTATTAAGAATAAATCGGATTGACGCTATAGCATCATCATTTGCTGGAATCGAAATATCGGCAAGATCCGGGTCACAATTTGTATCGATTAAACAAATTGTTGGAATTCCCAAAGTGATACATTCTCGAAGAGCCGTATATTCTTCTTGCTGATCAACAATAATTACAATATCAGGTAACCCCGTCATATATTTAATCCCGCCCAGATATGTTTGCAAGTGAGATAATTGTCTCTTCAACATAGCTGCGTCTCTTTTCGGAAGATGATTGAGTCTCCCCGTCTTTTGTTCCGTTCTCAAGTCCCTGAACTTATGAAGTCTCGTTTCTGTAGTGGACCAATTCGTTAACATACCACCAAGCCACTTTTTATTAACATAATGACACCGAGCCTTTATTGCAGCCCGTACTACTGAATCAGCTGCTTTATTTTTTGTACCAACAATTAAAAATTGTTTGCCCATACTTGCTGCTTCAAAAGCCAAATCACAAGCTTGTGATAAAAAACGAGCAGTTTTAGTAAGATTTGTAATATGAATACCTTTATGCTTTGCAGAAATATAAGGTGCCATTCTAGGATTCCATTTCCTAGTACCATGACCAAAATGAACGCCTGCTTCCATCATTTCTTCCAAATTGATGTTCCAATATCTTCTTGTCATTTCTCCTCACATTTCCTTTTTTTTTTTTTGAAAAAAAAAAAGCGACGAGGTGCCCTGAACTAAATAATTGTTCCGATGGAACCTTTTCTTCTACCGCCGGAGATTGACCGTGTCGATACACAATCCAAACCGCTAACCTCTACTTGGTCTTATCTTTATTTCCATTACCCCCATCAAATGACCATAGAGAATTTTTATTAATATTAAATAAAAATATGAATCCACTTTTAGGAATCATTAAATCCTTTAAATAATTGTTCTCGTGTATCATGGAAATTCTTTGAAATGCAAGAATCAAATAATTCTCTATAGTGGAAGAAAATATCTCTGATTTCCCCCTCGAAAAAATTCTTCTTTTTAGTTTCCAAAGGAATGTTCTTATCTTGACTTGAACGGTGCACTAATCCTTTAAATCCGGTACCAACGGGTATCGTCCCTCCTATAACAACGTTCTCTTTTAGGCCTTTCAACCAATCGATACGGCCCCGGAGAGCGGCTTTGGCTAAAACTCGAGCAGTTTCTTGAAAACTCGCTTCGGATATGAAACTTTGAGTATTCAAAGATGCTTTTGTTATTCCCAATAGGATGGCCCGGTAATAGATCGATTCTTCCAAAGCGCGCCCCGTTCGTTCCGCTCGTAACAATCCAATTAGTTCTCCAGGTAAAAAAACATTAGACATTCCATCCTCTGAAACCAACACTTTTGGTGTTATTTGGCGTACAATAATTTCTATGTGCCTATTATGGATTTGGACCCCCTGGGATCTATAAACCTTTTGGATCTTATTAACCAAAGAGATACGACTTTGCACTATAGTTAGCTCAGCACCAATCAAAAATCCCCAAGGAATTCCAAGAATTCTTGTTATATGCTCGTTCCAACCCTCAACTCTTTTTTCTAGGTTCATCGATATTGAATCAATTGAACGCACTTCTAACACTTGTTCCACTTTTGGAAGACCCTGCGTTATATCACCGGATCTCGACTTTTCATAGATAAACGTAACTAATGTATCTCCTTCGTAAAGGAGTTCTCCATAATGACCATGAACAGTTGCTCCTGGAGTGGCCAAATAAGGCTTAGCCGATCTTATTACTACAGAATCGACTTGAACAATCAAAACTTGACCCGATTTTAATTTTAGGTGGGGTCCATATTTGGCTATACGTACATTTTCACAAATAAACTGTCCAAGACTAATTATTGTGGAACTTTCTTCCCAATTATTAGAATAATAATTATTCTGGAGAAAATACCAATTCAAATTGAATGAATTCAAAAAGATGTTACTGCCTGGATCGGGATTATAAATCCCCCCATTTTCATCCATTAAATAATATTTAATTATTTGAAAAGTCTGTTTTAAATTTTCAAGTTGCAAATATTTAGTTATCAAGATCGGATTATGAGTTATTAAATAGTAAAATGAATAAAAACTCAAAATTGGAAGGCCTGTTCCTAAAGGGCCAATCGAATTCTTAATTTTAATTATCGGATTTTTGTTAATTGATTCTTTTATCACACTGTGATATTTGACATCGTTGAATGGACCCATTCGAAAACAATTAGATGATGACAAAATTCTCAAAGAGGGACATTCCTTATTGGAATTTAACAACGTGCGAATAGTTCCTTGATTTTGGCTAAGTGATTTTTGAATCTTTGTCTTGGAATAAAAGGAATAAAAGGGATTGATATTGGTGTGATCCGACACATTATCAGAGCTCAATCCTGAGGATGACGGATCATTTCTTTTTCTGAGATACGAAATATGGGATTTTACTAAGTCGATTCTGAGAAAATCTCGAATCAGGCCATTTGTACTTACTTCAACAAAGGAAGCGTGGGCCTCTTTGATATAAGAACTTTTTTTGTCTTGGTCCCAATTCAAAATTAAACAAGTCCGCACTAATTGAATACTTGTGTCATAACTTCCCCGAATCAGTTTGCCATTTCCGTAAACAATATAATTGATAACTCGAAGTTGCATATTATCCCTTTCTTGGAACAGATCTGGGGGGAAGAGTGTTGCTAAATTTATACCGTTCGACATTTCATATGTCACTACGGGTCGAACTAACACAAAATACTTTTTTTTAGTAGGTGTGACCCGTTGAACATAGATCCAATTTTTCAATTTTTTGGATTCCGTAGAATTTGTTTTTCCTGTTCCTGGTGGTATTAAGATGCCACTGTGTCGGGATATCTTATCGGTTTCTCCAGGAAAATGGATATCTCCAGAAAAGATTTTAAGTTCAATCCTTTTTTTTTTTCTCTCCACTCGGACTAATCCGCCGACTCGGCTTCTTGTATTTAAAGTAATTCGTGTATCTACTCGAATGAGACTATTGTTGCGTACCATTATCGAAGAAGATTCAGGTAAAATATGGACTTCTTCGGGAATGAAAAAAAATGGATCTATTTTCATTGGATATTTTGCATTAAATTCTTTGATTCCTCGATACTCAATCAAAGCCTCTGTTTTAACGATTGAATGCACCCCTATGGTTCCATATTTAGTAATTCCCGAAGTGTTTCTTCTGTATCGAGGATCATCGAAATAAGCAAGAAGACTACTTCTACGGAAAATACCATTTATAGGTAGTTCCATCGAGATACCTGAATTAGGTATTAGTGCTTTCTCTCGTTCTTGAATCGATTGGAATGGAATAAGAAATCTATTTCTTCGCCGTTTTGCCAATAAATCAGAATTCTCGTGTAGAATAGCAGGATATATGAGATTCCACTGCCCAGTACATATGATTCGATTAAGTTCTGAATAATCAGGAATCCTATCTTCTTTTTTTTTACCCGAAAAATGAGAACTAAATACTTTGTATCTGATTTGATCATTATTCACTGAGAGACTCGAAAGAGATCTTCGTTCGACATAAGGAGAACGAAGATTCATTTGATCTTGATCCTTGTGGAGTGAAAAAGGGATTCCACTGAAAATGCACGAACCCCCTGATAATATCCATAAATGACTTGTTTTTGGTAAAAGATGAACATTACCATATGTAAATTCGGGTGCATGGTACACATCAGTACTCCAGTGCATTTCTCCCTCTGAGTCCGAATAAATATGTTTTCGAACCCTTTCTTTAAAATTGAAAGTGTATGTTCCCGCGCGAATCTCAGCAATTACTTGTTCGGATTCTACATATTGATTATTTTGAACCAAAAGAAAGCTTTTTGGTGGAATAGTGACGTTATGTAGAATATCCTCACTCTCAATAGTTACATACAAGTCTAGAGAACATAGAAAGGCAGGATGACCATGACGCGTACGTATGGGATGAACCAAATCCTCATTGAATTTTATTTTTCCGTTAGAGGGGGCTCGTACATGTTCTGCAGTACCACCTGTGAATACTCCGCCGGTATGAAAAGTTCTTAATGTTAGTTGAGTCCCTGGTTCTCCAATAGATTGACCCGCAATAATACCTACAGCTTCTCCCAATTCGACCAGGTCGCCATGAGTAGGACTCCTACCATAACATAATCGACAAATCCAAGATGTACTCCTACAAGTAAAGGGGTTTCGAATAGGTATTGGTTGTGTTCGAAAGGTTATGAATCGATTGACAAGTCCAATTCCAATATCTTGATTTCGAATAGCAATACATCGCGCACCCAGATATATATCGTCTGCTAATATACGACCAATTAATGTTTGAATCAAAATCCTTTCCGGTATCATCCCATTTCGAGGACTCACAAAAACCCCTTGGATGGTTCCACAATCTGTTCTACGTACAACAATGTGTTGAACTACTTCAACAAGTCTGCGCGTAAGATATCCAGCATCTGATGTTCGTACAGCAGTATCCACAACTCCTTTGCGGGCTCCGTAGCAAGAAATGATATATTCTGTTAAAGACAGTCCTTCGCGTAAATTGCTTTGAATGGGTAAATCAATCATTTGTCCTTGAGGATCCGACATTAATCCTCTCATACCTACTAATTGGTGTACTTGAGATGCATTTCCTCTGGCTCCCGAAAAAGACATTATATGAACTGGATTAAAGGGGTCGGTCATCCTAAAATTAGGATTCATTTCTTGTCGTAAATATTCACTTGTAGCATACCATACCTCAATGGATTGGCGTAATTTTTCGACTGCGTGTACATTCCCATAATGATGGTGTTTTTCTAAAATCAAACTTTGTTGTTCAGCATCTTGTACTAAACATCTCTTAGAAGGTATCGTTAAAAGATCATCAATCCCTAATGAAATGGATGTAGCAGTGGCTTGCTGGAAACCCAGAGTCTTTACTTGATCCAGAATGTGTGATGTATATGCCATTCCGAAGTGATCTATTAATCTGCTAATAAGTCTTTTAATGGCAGTTCCATCTATTACTTTATTGTGAAAGACTAGATTGACTCGTTCTGCCATAAGTACCTCCATTTTCTGCTGAGTGGAATTCGACAATGAGTTGAGTCAATGATTAGAAAACTTCCTTTTCTCGATTTTAATTCACATAGAAATCCAGGAACTGTGGTTCCGGTTAAATTGGAGAGACCGGACTTTACACCGGTGTCATAGAATTACTTAACTTAGATACCATATGGTTAGGTACCATATGAGCAGGCTCGACAAAACCCTTGTATAGCTTCTTCGATTTCTCGAAAAAGAGAAATATGACCGACAGTTGTTCGAATGTATATACAAAGAATTTCTTTTTTTACACTTCTTACTATTAGATAGTGCCCATAAGTCTCATGATAGGTACCCAAAGATTCATAGTGAACCTCGATGGGGACTTCTCTTGAAGCAATAACGCGTTCATCGAGTCGCCACCGGAGCCACAAAGGACTATCTAAATTGATTCTTTTCTGTCGATAAGCCCCAATTGCATCGTAGGAATTACAAAAAAAAGGTTCTTTTTTTTTCCTATACTTATATTTATTGTCATAAATTCTTTCATTTTGATAGTTTCTGCGATTACATGGATTATACCTATTCGTACAAATACCTCGGCGATTCCCACTCGTTAATACATATAGACCAACCAGCATATCTTGGGTTGGCACGGAAATGGGATCCCCAATAGCGGGAGACAGAAGATTCATATGAGAAAACATAAGTAAACGAGCCTCCGCTTGAGCCTCCAAAGATAAAGGTACATGAACAGCCATTTGATCCCCATCAAAGTCTGCATTGAATCCCTTACAAACTAATGGATGTAAACAAATAGCACGTCCTTCCACTAAAATGGGTTGGAATGCCTGTATGCCTAATCTATGCAAAGTAGGCGCTCTATTCAGCAATACGGGATGTCCCTGCATAACTTCCTGCAGTATTTCCCATACAATCGGCTCTTTTTCCCGAATTTTACTCTTAGCAACTCCTATGTTCGAAGCAAGATGTTGTCTAATTAGCCCACGAATTAAAAATGTTTGGAAAAGCTCTATTGCTATTTCCCGAGGCAATCCACATCGATGTAATGGAAGTGAGGGTCCTACGACAATGACAGAACGACCCGAATAATCGACCCGTTTGCCAAGTAGAGTCTCACGAAACCTTCCCTCTTTGCCTTCAATTACATCGGAAAACGACTTATAAACCTTATTATGACCATCCCTCATCGGTTGTCCGCGGATTCCATTATCAAGAAGTGTATCCACGGCCTCTTGCACCAATTTCTCTTGACACATTACTAATTCCCCCGGTGTAGATCGACTTGTTGTTAAGAGATCGGTAAGGGTATTGTTCCGATAGATAACTCTTCTATAGAGTTCATTAATATCCGAGCTCATTAGCTTACCTCCATCTATCTGAATGATGGGTCGTAGTTCGGGAGGAAGAACTGGTAGTAGACATAAAACCATCCATTCTGGTTCTATATTTGTTCGAATAAAATGCTTAGCTAATTCCATGCGTCTAACCAAAAAATCCTTTCTTCTTCCAATTTTGCGATCTTCCCATTCATTACCTGTGGGTCTTTCTTCCCCTAATTCCTTCCATTCTATCAATGAATAATCTATAATAATTCGCAAATCTAAATCGGCTAATTGTTCTCGGATAGCACCCGCTCCGGTAGAAATTTCTCGATTTCGAAATGTATCGAAGCCTTGAGTAGTAAAAAAAAGTGGGATGCTGTATTTCCAGGATTGGATTTCATATTCGAATAACCCTCGTAATCGTAAGAAAGTAGGTTTTTTAGCTACAGGCCTAGCAAAAGAAAAATTGGGATAGGATCCTATAGGATCTCCCCCCTTCAAAATCGGACGTGAAAGTTTCCTTTCATCCGGCCCAAGTAGTTACACCAAATAAAAAAGGAGTTTTCGCTTTCAAATTCTCGAAAAACCCCAAACAAAGATCTACTCTTTACTCAAGTTAGCAGTGAAGACCAAGCACCATTTTATTGATTCATTCTTATTTTTTCGATTTTTTTTTTTGAATTCTTTATTCAATTCGAAATTCCTACATAAATGAAATGCGAAATTCTTGAGTAGTCTACTTCCCTTTGAACAATGAATCCCCTTAAGGGTTGTAATTCATAAGGGATTTACTTGTCTATCTATCCTTCCATTCGATCTTTTAGGTCCTGACATCACCTCGACGGTTATGCTACGATGTACTTAAAGCCTATATGCGATGGATAGACTTCAGCAACCATGACATATTTGCTTACTTGAACAGAAACAAAATAGCATTTCCTTCTAAAAAACAAGAAAGAAGTTTTTTTTTCACGAGGTACAACTAAAAAGTCCTATTTATTTGTTACTGAATCGACCATAGACCAATCCCCCTTCCTTTTATT
>JAMXBB010000240.1:0-13621 GCA_024138015.1 Lumnitzera littorea | reverse complement strand
CCCCCCCGTGGGCCCCGAATGACAGTGGCTCAAAATTCGCCAACCTTCAAGGTGTGGTACACACCTTTGAATGACATGATCTGCACATACTTTAAACAGGTAAGGATCATCCCAAAAATAATGTTTCACATCAGAAAAGAATTTCTTCTTTTGCTGGTGTTGAAGTCCCTTCGGTATGATCCTAGCAGCTAAAAAATTAGCAATATCTGCAAACCAAGGAATTTCCATATCACTTACTTGGGCGATGGCGTAGAGTCGCTCCTCAGGGAATTCATCCTTAATCTCGTTCTCGTCGAGCAATTCCAGGTTTGGGTTCTCCAATCGGGACAGGTGATCTGCTGCTAAATTCTCAGCACCTTTTGTATCTTTGATCTCCACATCAAACTCTTGCAGCAACAAGATCCACCTAATCAATCTTGGTTTTGCATCCGGCTTTGTTAACAAGTACCTGAGGGCAGAATGATCAGTATAAACAATTACCTTAGATAGAAGCAAATAAGAGCGAAATTTATCAAAGGCAAAAACAACGGCTAGCAACTCTTTTTCTGTAGTAGTGTAGTTCTCCTGAGCATTCGTAAGAGTTTTGCTAGCATAGTGAATTGGTTGAAAGTGCTTGTCTCGCCTTTGCCCCAGCACTGCCCCGACTGCGTGATCACTTGCATCACACATAAGCTCAAAGGGGAGTGCCCAATCAGGTACTACCATGATTGGAGCATTGGTAAGTTTCTCTTTAAGGATATTGAAAGCTTTCAAACATTCCTGAGAGAAAACATAAGGCACATCCTTCTCTAATAACTTAGTCAAAGGGCGGGCAATTTTCGAGAAATCCTTAATGAATCGCCTATAAAAACCTGCGTGTCCTAAGAAACTTCTTATGGCCCTGACCGAAGTCGGAGATGGGAGTCTTGCAATCGCATCCACTTTGGCAGTATCCACCTCAATTCCTCGATACGAGATTTTATGGCCTAGCACGATACCTTCTTGAACCATGAAGTGGCACTTTTCCCAGTTGAGGACAAGGTTGGTCTCTTCACATTGAGTAAGTACCCTATCCAAATTATTCAAACAAAGGTCAAATGAGTTGCCAAAAACTGAAAAATCATCCATAAATACCTCCATTATGTCCTCAATCAAATCATCAAAAATAGCTAACATGCATCGCTGGAATGTAGCCGGTGCATTGCAAAGACCAAAAGGCATTCTGCGATAAGCAAAAGTGCCATAAGGGCAAGTGAAAGTGGTCTTTTCTTGATCTTCCGGTGCAATAGGTATCTGAAAATAACCAGATAAGCCATCCAGAAAACAATAAAACATATGTCCAGCTAATCGTTCTATCATTTGATCAATAAAAGGTAAGGGGAAATGGTCTTTTCGTGTAGCATCGTTTAACTTTCGATAATCGATACATACACGCCAACCCGTTACCGTTCTCATCGGAATCAATTCATTTTTTTCATTAGGGACTACTGTCATCCTACTTTTTTTTGGAACAACTTGCACTGGACTTACCCATGAACTGTCAGAGATAGGATATATCATACCTGCATCGAGGAGCTTGATAACTTCCTTTTTGACTACCTCTTTCATATTTGGATTCAAACGTCTCTAGGGCTGCACAACCGGCTTATAATTTTCTTCCATTAAAATCTTATGAGTACAAAAGGAGGGATTGATACCTCGAATATCGGATATTTTCCAAGCAATGGCCCTCTTATGCTCCTTGAGTACTTTCAGCAACCTTTCTTTCTGTTCTTTTTCCAAATCGGATGCTATAATTACCAGTAATTTGGAGTCCTTCTCTAAGAAGGCATATTCCAAATAGTCAGGTAATTGTTTTAGCTCCACTACTGGTGGTTCCTCAATCGAAGGTTTTAACTGTGCTTCCTTCCTCTTTTCAATCTCTTCAAACCCTATCTCAATAGAGATGGGTTTATTTGCCTCCAGTTGGGCTGTCACCTCAAATTTGACAGGATTTTCCGAAGCTGTCTCCATGCCTAATTGCAAGCAACTCTCCAACGGATCTTTAAGAAGAACTTCCTGCATATAACTCGAAACAAAGGTGTCAGTAACATCAAGAAGGTAGCAAGTATCATCCTGATCGACAGATTTTTTCATAGCTTCTGAAATTTTAAACGTGATCTCTTCATCTCCTACTCGAAGAATGAGCTTGCCACCACTAACATCAATGATAGCCCTGGCGGTAGCTAAGAATGGTCTTCCTAGGATAAGGGGTAACTTAAAATCGTCATCCATATCCAGTATCACAAAATCAACTGGAAAAATGAATTTACCCACCCGGACTAATACATCCTCAAATATGCCTCTAGGATACTTCACAGATCTATCAGCTAATTGCAAACTCATGCGTGTGGGCTTAGGTTCCCCTAATCCTAGTTTCTTGAAAAATTTGTAAGGCATTAAATTGATGCTAGCACCCAAATCAGCTAATGCTTTGTCAATTAATAGGTCACCAATATGACAAGGAATGGTAAAACTTCCTGGGTCTTTTAGCTTTTTGGGCAACTTGTTTTGCACAATCGCTGAACACTTTTCATCCAAGATGACTGTAGAAAGCTCCTCAAGCTTCCTCTTGTTGGATAGCAAATCTTTCAAGAACTTAGCGTACTTTGGCATCTGTGACAAGGCATCAACAAGAGGTAAGTTAATATGCAGTTGTTTAAAGAGGTCAAGGAACTTACTGAATTGTTAGTCATTGCAATCTTTCTCGAGTCTTTAGGGATATGGGATTGGTGGTTGATATTCTTTCACCTTTGATGACTCTACATCTTCTGTTGCTTTCGTCCCCTCCTTGCTCTTGCTAGTCTCTTCGCTAACCTTCCTTTCAGCCTGTAACTCCTTCCCATTCCGAAGTGTTACTGCCTTAACATGTTCCTTTGGATTGGGTTCTGTATTTCCCGGTAGTGATCCCTGCGGTCTTTCAGAGATTAGCTTCGCAAGTTGACCAATTTGGTTCTCAAGATTGCGATTTGAAGCCTCTTGATTTCTCAACGAGGATTCAATGTTGGATAAGCGAGCCTCATTGCCTTGAATGTATTTTGTGAGAAGTTCTTCCACACTGGGCTTCTTTTCTTGAGGGAGAGGAGGTGGGAATAGTCGTTGAAACCCAGGTGGGCCAAAGTTGGTCTTCTGCTGGCCTTAGTTTTGGTTTCCCCATGAGAAATTAGGGTGATTCCTCCATCCTGGATTGTAAGTGTTGCTATAGGGGTTATTTTGTTGCTTAGGTGGATTTCCTAGATAATCCGCCTGTTCCAGTTGTTCTTGTGTTCCATACCCCTGCATACCAAAATCACTTACATCCGATTGCACTTGTTGAGGGCCAACTGAGAGTGCATCAATCTTTTTTCTCAATAAGTCCACCTTGGCTGCCAAAGCAGTGGTCATGTCCACATCATAAACTCCCATGGCCTTTTGCTTAGCTCTAGTGCATTCCCATTGATAGTTGTTCATCGCTATTCCTTCAATTAAATTTTGGGCTTGCTCAGGTGTCTAAGTGTTCAAAGTACCTCCTGCGGATGCATCAATCATCTGTCTAGTGGATAGATTGAGACCATTGTAGAAGGTCTGAATCTGCATCCATAGTGGGAGGCCATGATGTGGGCACCTCCTGAGCAAGTCCTTGAACCGCTCCCATGTGTCATAAAGCGTCTCCGCTTCCAATTGAGCAAAACACGAAATATCATTCCGAAGTTTAGCGGTCTTCGCAGGTGGGAAATATTTCTCCAAAAATCTCTCTACCAATTCATTCCAAGTTGTGATTGAATTTCTTGGTAGGGAGTTCAACCACTGTTTTGCTCTTCCCCTCAAGGAGAAAGGGAATAGTCGCAGTCGAATGGCATCATCCGTGGCTCCGTTGATTTTGAACGTATCACAAATCTCTAGAAAACTAGAGATGTGGGCATTAGGATCTTCGTCTTGGAGACCGTCAAACTGAACATATTGTTGCACCATTTGTATGATGTTAGGTGCAATTTGGAAGTTATTAGCCGCGACGGTTGGCCTTGAAATACTGGAGTCAGCTCCAATAAGTGTAGGTCTTGAATAATCGGACATGGTCCGATTTGCTTCATTCCCGTTGTTAGCCATGTATGGTGGATCTTCTTGCTCGATGAATTGAGTGTTGACTTCTTTACCTTCTTCCTTGATCTCAACGATTGACTCGTTGTCTATGGTCGCCACAACTTGTCTAGGTCGCGATCTCAAATTTTGAAGGGCAGTTCTCTCAATTTCAGGATCGAGTTCTACCAAATCTTCCGAATTACTGCGGGTCATGCACTACAAAGGCAAGAAATATAAAATCAATTGCAGCTCTAGATAATAAAAATAAACAATGAAATCAAAAGAAAATAAAGAAAAAATGGTTAAAGTAATAAAGCAACTAGCGTTCTTAATATCAAAAATCCCCGGCAACGGCGCCAAAAACTTGATACGAGGCAAGCGCACCTATCAATTTTAATATAGTCGGATATGAGTCCGAGTCGATCCCTCAGAGATTTTGAGTACTAATATTAACTATAGCTTTATTATCTAACCAGAAAATTGTGATAAGTTGAATGAATTAAAAATACTGAAATTAACAAATTAAACTAATTATGAGACTTAATTAAACAAATTAGAAACAATAAACTACTAACGACTTCAAGTATGCAATGATGTATTTAGGAATTATTTCCCCTAGTGTTTAACATGTAACCTTTTTAAAATGTATTCAATTCAGTTTCTATAATTCTTGACCGGAGGGATTCACAATTAAAGCTAATATCTTTCTCAAGCATATTAACCCTAATTCTAAATTATTTACCGGAATCTCTTCACTTAGTAATATAACTTAGAATTGCATTAATGTTTAATGAATTCCCACACAAATAATCAACTTTCCGGAAGAATCATGTATCTTATCTCTAAGTATACATGTAATTCTCTTCAATTATGTTAAGATCTAATTACACATGCAATTTCTCAATCAACATGCATAATATCATATATTGACACTCTAGAATTATCAATCCATAACTAAACGACATAATTGAATCAAGAAAAGATAGAAACTTTCTTGAAATTATAATTCAATTCAAGGGTTACATGAAACCCTAGGTTCCATAATCCTAAATACTTGAATTCTAAGCTATCATAATGAATCTAAAAACGAGTTTCATCAAAAACATAAAATAAAGCATGAAAACCCCTCTTGATTTGATGAACAATCTTTAATCTTGAAATCGATGTCGTTATCGCTTCTTGATGTTGTTTCTCCTTAAGTCTTTTCTTGTCTCTTGTCTCTCTTCGTTTCTGTAATGTCTCCCTTCCTTTTGAACCCTAAGATCCCCTTTTATATGTGTATTTCACGGATTTTATTTTCGTCACCAGACACGGCCTCGGACATGACCGTGTCCCTAGGTCGTGTAACTTTCTGCACAAAGGCAAAATTTCTGCACAACTTCAAAATTTCATAACTTCTTCGTTTAAACTCGGAATTGAGTGAAACTTGATTCGTTTTCTTCGTTTTTGAGCCTAGAACGCGTTTAAACCCTGAAATCAACATTTTACTCAATTAAGTATCAATTTCTTTAAATAAAACAAAAAATGTACGGGAAATGCTATAAAATCACCATATAAAATATGTTTAAAATTAGAGTTATCAAATTTCCCCACACTTGAGCATTTGCTTGTCCTCAAGCAAATAAATCAAAACAAAACTTTCAGGACAAGAAACACTAAACAAAATTTATCACTGTTTAAGAAACCTGTGAACAAATACATTTGACCCGAAGAAAGGTAAGAAAATAATTCTCAACTAACTTGCAATAATAAAGTCAACCAATTTCATCTGACCATATTCGAATGCTCCAACAATACTTAATACAAGAATTCATTAGTTAATTTATGAAAATCAATGTTTCCCCAAACCATTTAACCAAGGATTCTTAAACTAAAAATTAGATTTAACATCTCGCCAACTGAGAAAGAATCATAAAAATTTTATCCATTCGACTAAAATGTATACAATTCTCTCTTCCATCTCACCAAGCACCATAATCTAAAACAAACACATTTTACATCCACTCTTCCTCTGATCATCCCCCTAGTTCATGCTTTTGTTGAGAGGTCTTTTGAATTTACCTAATTTAAGCACAATTGTGTTGGTAGCGGGAAAGAATCTCGCTCTTCTGAGGGACCAAGACCGATCCATACCAACTTATTTCTTATATTGATAGCGGGAAAGAACCTTACTCTTCTGACGGACCAAGGCCGATCCATATCAATTTTTTCATTAGAATTGGCATTGGGGCTCAATCTCGCTCTTCTGAGGGACCAAGACGAATCCTTACCAATTTTTTCTATTCATACACTTATTATTACTTTTGACCTCCAACCATTATGATTTTTCAGGGGTTTCTCAAAAGAAGAATTTCATTTGTTTGTTTGCTAAAAATTATAGGACTCTTAAAAATTTCTAAGAAAAAGGTATACACAAAAGTAAATTTAAAAATAATCATGACTAACTCTCAACTAGTGATGTTGCTCCAATCTCAAGTCTTAAATTCCTAAGCTAAATAACTCGTAACATTGCCTTCCAAAAATTTGACTAATCAATTCTAGTAAAGTATAATAAGATCAATAATAATCAAGATGACATAATTGATTTGGCTCAATACCAGTTAATCACCTATTGCAAGTTAACTTAAAAAGTAATTGGGTCAAATATAAATAATTGGTTTCCTAAATAGTAACAAAATCATATATATCCCTTCCCCACACTTAAAAATGTACATTGCCCCCAATGTACCACTAAGAAAGCACAACATCAAGATATGAAACAATAAAAATCAGCAGAGGGAAAAAGGAAATATATGTATTGAAAAGAAACTAATACTTCCCTGGCAGTCGAAAAGAAGTGCAAAACGAAGAAGCAGCATCATTATAAATAACGAAGTTCACAAGTCTTGATCAATAAAAGAAAACACAAAAAATGTGACACTAAGAAGAGTGATCAAAATCCGTCTCCTCAGCCTCCTCATCGAATGATGCCTCAGCCATAGTAGCATCATCATCGTCATCACACTCCTCATCATCCTCATCATCCTCCTCACTTTCGCCAGCCTCCTCGTCTTCACCCTCCTCATCAGCCTCTTCCTCACTACTCTCATCTTCTTCATCCTTTTCCTCACTCGCCTCTTTAGTAGTAGCCGACGCTTTCATTTTGAGAAATTCTTCCATTCTGTCCTGTCGGAGATGAAGTTTATCCATACTCTCTCGTATATAACGAACCTCAGACAGCAACAAATCAAATTTATCGTCTAAGCTGGCTGAAGACGTTTGGCCCCGAGATGTGCTGCTGCGAGAGCGTCGACCTTGACTTCTTGATGGTAGGAGGTTCATGAGGCGGAAGGAATTGAGGCGCATAGGAGTGACTTGGCTAATGAAAGTCAGTGAGGGCCAAGCAACAACCTTAGTTCTCATAGCCTGCACCAGTAATGTAATATAAGGGCCACAGCAAATATGCCCTTTCTTCCGAGTAGTGGTGGCTTGATGGTTGAAGAGTTCGGCGATTTCAATGGCTAGATTGATGGGGTGCTTATGGATGACACTGTAAAGATAGAGGCAATCTTTGTTAGACACCACCTCGGTGCTAAGGCCTCTACCAGTCAATGTATGGGAGAAAAGCCAATGAAGAACTCGGTATTCAGGCCTAACTAATTGAGAGGCCTTACTCCTGGCGGGATCATAAGCATCGCCAACCGTGACCTCATTCCAAAATGACCCTGCCGTAACGCCTCGAGGAAACCGACACGAGAGACTTTGGAATTCTTCCGTTCGAGTGTATCTGTCTGCATATAAACCAAGATAGCGGCCTAATTGAGTGATGGACATGTGGAATGGATGGCCACTCAAGGTAAAATGTAATTGGCGGTTTGGACCCATGCGAGTAGCACTGTCTTTATCTAGCTTATAAGTGCACAGAAATTCCAGGGTCAGCTCTTTATAAACTGGAGCTTCAAAGGATAATAGGCGCTCCCAAACGGTACCATCCAAGAGCGCTTTCATCTCGGTGGTGAGCTCTAGTTGAGCGAGAACATCCCAATCCAAACGAAGGGTCTCGCTAAAAGGCTTAGACTGAAGCAATTGGTAACGTTGGGCTTGATAGTCCTCCTTAAATTGGAGCATTGGGTGCTCCATAGGAGGAAGAGTCGCCAGTGGCTCAACAATTGCGCCAGCTTGTGACGAAGAGGATGCCGCAAATTTGGATTTCCGGCGAATGGAAAGCTTAGATCGATTAGCCATTGGAAAACCTGAAAAGAGACAACCAGCCAAATCAAACACAGAGATCATATTGCACATAGCTTGAAGCAAACAGAAAAATAGTAATAACAATGGGTGAGATTTTGAAAGGAATGCTCATTGGGGCATTTCATCGAACATATAGAGTGCAGCAGGAAAATGAGGTGGTGGAAAAGAAATGAGTGGAAAATACTTCCATCGAATTCTACTACACCCTAATTAATAAGGAAATACAAGCGTCTATACATATAAGAGACGCGAAATGACCCAGAATTATGATTGCCCATTGCTAACCCTAACAAGTATGAATGGAGAATGACAGTAAATTAACAAATGATGCATAGTCATGATCCATATAAGATAAGCAATAATGAAATCTAATTAGATGAGGAAGCATGATAACATATGAGATCAAGAATTAAAAGCAATGATGCATAGTCATGCATGAAAAATCAAAACATAGCAGCAAGGCAAAAACAATAGGCATAAGAGGCAGAACACATAATCCCATTACTGCAATATAAGGAAGAGAAAGGAGAATTAAGGATAAAAACTTACTTGGATTAAAGTGGAGAAAGTCGGAATTATGGAGAGAAGAGAGAGAATGAGAGCAAATGTAAGAGGGATATGTGTGATTGTGAGAGTGTGAGAGAGTGTGGAATTTAAATAAACCGGTCGTATGTGATAACCGTGTTATTTGAGGCGACACGGGCTGGGACACGACCGTGTCCCATGCTCGTGTAACATTCTGTGCGTGTCGTGTGTACCTGGTCGGACACGGGCTGGGGACACGACCGTGTCCCTCGCCCGTGTAACTTTCTGNGCTGGGGACACGACCGTGTCCCTCGCCCGTGTAACTTTCTGTGCACGGGTGAAAAATCAAAGTCTGGGCAGACACGGGCTGGGGACACGACCGTGTCCCTCGCCCGTGTAACTTTTTGTGGACAATTTTTTTTTTTTTTCCAGGAAAAAGAAACATAGAAATAATATAACTATAAAGAAAAGGAAAAATTAAAACGAGAAAGGAAAAGACTATGACGAAAAATTGAAAGAAAATATAGGAAGCAAAGCAAAGTTAGATAAAACGGAAAATAAAATGAAGAAAAATTAAAGAACTAAAACCTAAGCAGAATTAGACATGGGTTGCCTCCCAAGAAGCGCTTTAGTTAACGTCGATAGCTCGACGGGATACGTCTTCTTACGTTAGTTCTGTCGGATGGAGATAAAACTCTTCCCGGCCAACATTCTCCAAGTTTCCACTCAAGTATAGTTTTAACCGTTGTCCATTTACCTTAAATGTGCCCTTCTCCGGGTGTGTAACTTCAACAGTCCCATACGGGAAGACTCGTGTAATTGTAAATGGTCCAGACCACCTGGATTTTAACTTACCTGGGAATAAACGCAGGCGAGAATTGTACAAAAGGACATGATCACCTTCTTTAAATTGTCGACCTTGTTTAATACGCTGATCATGATACTTTTTGGCCCTTTCTTTGTATAACTTGGAGTTCTCATATGCATTCGCTCGCCATTCCTCAAGCTCGTTCAATTGAAGTTTCCGGTGAGAACCTGCACGCTCAAAATCAACATTAGTACACTTAATCGCCCAATAAGCCTTATGCTCTATCTCGACCGGTAAATGACAAGCTTTGCCATATACAAGTCGGTAGGGTGTGGTGCCGAGTGGTGTTTTGTAGGCGGTTCTATATGCCCATAGAGCATCATCCAACTCTTCTGACCAATCTTTCCTATGATACTCTACAGTTTTTTCAAGAATTCGCTTAAGATCGCGATTGGCAACTTCCACTTGGCCACTACTTTGGGGGTGGTACGGGGTGGCTATCCTATGTGTAACGCCATAGCGTTTCAATACTTGATCGAGTTGAGCATTGCAAAACTGTGTTCCCCTATCACTTATAATTGTTCTAGGGGTGCCAAATCGAGAAAATAGGCCTTTCAAAATTTTTTTTACTACCCTAGCATCATTAGTAGGTAGGGCTTTAGCTTCCACCCACTTAGAGACATAGTCAATGGCTACTAAGATATATTTGTTTCCATTTGAGTTCGGAAAAGGACCCATGAAATCGATTCCCCACACATCAAATACCTCAACCTCGATGATGGGGTTTTGTGGCATTTCATCCCTACGAGATATATTTCCTACTCGTTGGCAACGATCACAACTCTCGATATATCTCTGGGCATCTTTAAATAGGGTAGGCCAATAAAATCCTGCCTCTAGGACCTTATGAGCTGTCCTATTGGCGCTATGATGCCCCCCCGTGGGCCCCGAATGACAGTGGCTCAAAATTCGCCAACCTTCAAGGTGTGGTACACACCTTTGAATGACATGATCTGCACATACTTTAAACAGGTAAGGATCATCCCAAAAATAATGTTTCACATCAGAAAAGAATTTCTTCTTTTGCTGGTGTTGAAGTCCCTTCGGTATGATCCTAGCAGCTAAAAAATTAGCAATATCTGCAAACCAAGGAATTTCCATATCACTTACTTGGGCGATGGCGTAGAGTCGCTCCTCAGGGAATTCATCCTTAATCTCGTTCTCGTCGAGCAATTCCAGGTTTGGGTTCTCCAATCGGGACAGGTGATCTGCTGCTAAATTCTCAGCACCTTTTGTATCTTTGATCTCCACATCAAACTCTTGCAGCAACAAGATCCACCTAATCAATCTTGGTTTTGCATCCGGCTTTGTTAACAAGTACCTGAGGGCAGAATGATCAGTATAAACAATTACCTTAGATAGAAGCAAATAAGAGCGAAATTTATCAAAGGCAAAAACAACGGCTAGCAACTCTTTTTCTGTAGTAGTGTAGTTCTCCTGAGCATTCGTAAGAGTTTTGCTAGCATAGTGAATTGGTTGAAAGTGCTTGTCTCGCCTTTGCCCCAGCACTGCCCCGACTGCGTGATCACTTGCATCACACATAAGCTCAAAGGGGAGTGCCCAATCAGGTACTACCATGATTGGAGCATTGGTAAGTTTCTCTTTAAGGATATTGAAAGCTTTCAAACATTCCTGAGAGAAAACATAAGGCACATCCTTCTCTAATAACTTAGTCAAAGGGCGGGCAATTTTCGAGAAATCCTTAATGAATCGCCTATAAAAACCTGCGTGTCCTAAGAAACTTCTTATGGCCCTGACCGAAGTCGGAGATGGGAGTCTTGCAATCGCATCCACTTTGGCAGTATCCACCTCAATTCCTCGATACGAGATTTTATGGCCTAGCACGATACCTTCTTGAACCATGAAGTGGCACTTTTCCCAGTTGAGGACAAGGTTGGTCTCTTCACATTGAGTAAGTACCCTATCCAAATTATTCAAACAAAGGTCAAATGAGTTGCCAAAAACTGAAAAATCATCCATAAATACCTCCATTATGTCCTCAATCAAATCATCAAAAATAGCTAACATGCATCGCTGGAATGTAGCCGGTGCATTGCAAAGACCAAAAGGCATTCTGCGATAAGCAAAAGTGCCATAAGGGCAAGTGAAAGTGGTCTTTTCTTGATCTTCCGGTGCAATAGGTATCTGAAAATAACCAGATAAGCCATCCAGAAAACAATAAAACATATGTCCAGCTAATCGTTCTATCATTTGATCAATAAAAGGTAAGGGGAAATGGTCTTTTCGTGTAGCATCGTTTAACTTTCGATAATCGATACATACACGCCAACCCGTTACCGTTCTCATCGGAATCAATTCATTTTTTTCATTAGGGACTACTGTCATCCTACTTTTTTTTGGAACAACTTGCACTGGACTTACCCATGAACTGTCAGAGATAGGATATATCATACCTGCATCGAGGAGCTTGATAACTTCCTTTTTGACTACCTCTTTCATATTTGGATTCAAACGTCTCTAGGGCTGCACAACCGGCTTATAATTTTCTTCCATTAAAATCTTATGAGTACAAAAGGAGGGATTGATACCTCGAATATCGGATATTTTCCAAGCAATGGCCCTCTTATGCTCCTTGAGTACTTTCAGCAACCTTTCTTTCTGTTCTTTTTCCAAATCGGATGCTATAATTACCAGTAATTTGGAGTCCTTCTCTAAGAAGGCATATTCCAAATAGTCAGGTAATTGTTTTAGCTCCACTACTGGTGGTTCCTCAATCGAAGGTTTTAACTGTGCTTCCTTCCTCTTTTCAATCTCTTCAAACCCTATCTCAATAGAGATGGGTTTATTTGCCTCCAGTTGGGCTGTCACCTCAAATTTGACAGGATTTTCCGAAGCTGTCTCCATGCCTAATTGCAAGCAACTCTCCAACGGATCTTTAAGAAGAACTTCCTGCATATAACTCGAAACAAAGGTGTCAGTAACATCAAGAAGGTAGCAAGTATCATCCTGATCGACAGATTTTTTCATAGCTTCTGAAATTTTAAACGTGATCTCTTCATCTCCTACTCGAAGAATGAGCTTGCCACCACTAACATCAATGATAGCCCTGGCGGTAGCTAAGAATGGTCTTCCTAGGATAAGGGGTAACTTAAAATCGTCATCCATATCCAGTATCACAAAATCAACTGGAAAAATGAATTTACCCACCCGGACTAATACATCCTCAAATATGCCTCTAGGATACTTCACAGATCTATCAGCTAATTGCAAACTCATGCGTGTGGGCTTAGGTTCCCCTAATCCTAGTTTCTTGAAAAATTTGTAAGGCATTAAATTGATGCTAGCACCCAAATCAGCTAATGCTTTGTCAATTAATAGGTCACCAATATGACAAGGAATGGTAAAACTTCCTGGGTCTTTTAGCTTTTTGGGCAACTTGTTTTGCACAATCGCTGAACACTTTTCATCCAAGATGACTGTAGAAAGCTCCTCAAGCTTCCTCTTGTTGGATAGCAAATCTTTCAAGAACTTAGCGTACTTTGGCATCTGTGACAAGGCATCAACAAGAGGTAAGTTAATATGCAGTTGTTTAAAGAGGTCAAGGAACTTACTGAATTGTTAGTCATTGCAATCTTTCTCGAGTCTTTAGGGATATGGGATTGGTGGTTGATATTCTTTCACCTTTGATGACTCTACATCTTCTGTTGCTTTCGTCCCCTCCTTGCTCTTGCTAGTCTCTTCGCTAACCTTCCTTTCAGCCTGTAACTCCTTCCCATTCCGAAGTGTTACTGCCTTAACATGTTCCTTTGGATTGGGTTCTGTATTTCCCGGTAGTGATCCCTGCGGTCTTTCAGAGATTAGCTTCGCAAGTTGACCAATTTGGTTCTCAAGATTGCGATTTGAAGCCTCTTGATTTCTCAACGAGGATTCAATGTTGGATAAGCGAGCCTCATTGCCTTG
>JAMXBB010000239.1:0-13651 GCA_024138015.1 Lumnitzera littorea | reverse complement strand
TTTTCATCCATCAAACAATCACCCTTATCATTCTTTATCAACTTTATGCGGTTTCTTGCTCTCCTTTTCATCACATAACTATGAAAAAATTTAGTATATATGTCTCCATATTTTAACCAAGTGATTTTTTATTATTTCTTCTCATTTAAGAGCTTCATCCTACTATTTTTGAAATTCCAACTCGGTTGCAATATCATATACACCCACTAATGGTGCGTGAACTTCCTATAATTTGACATGGAATTCTTCAATTTTCTTTGAGTTATTGTGAATCCTAGTTCTCCTCCGGTGGACTAAAGCTATCCTACATTTCGTTAATTTCCTCATCAATCCTTCGTAATCTGGTAATCTATCAACTCGCTACCATGTACTGATTATCTTCTCCTTACATGCAGCCTTACTAAGTCAACATTGCTCAAATTTGAAGGTTTGTTGTCTTCTCTAACCAGCTGATTGTAACTTAAGAATTAATGGTGAATGATTACTACCCATAGTAGGTAGGTTGGTTATTTGAGAGTAAGGGAAGATAGTTAACCAATCCATATTGATAAGCCCCCTATCAATTCTCTCCTTCACCAAAAAAACCATATCTCTTATTAAACCACGTATATAATTGACCTTTTAAACCAAATCCATCACCAATCAATCGGATATCATATTTTTGAAAGCTCTTAGTTGTCTTGTAACTTTTTCTTGTCCTCCACTCTTTCATGGTTGTAGCATATCTCATTGAAATCTTCAATCATTAACCATGGTTCTTATACATCATATGCTAGCAATTGAAGCCCATTCCATAAATGCAATTCAAATTCTAGACAAGCAATATGTGTGTGTGTTTCTAGCTGCGTAGGACTGCAACAGAAGAAAGAGAAAAGAGAAAATGTAATGAATAAAAGGAAAAGAAAAGGAACAAGCACATGATGATTAATATGATGTAACTAAGCTTATCTATTACCATTGTCTTTCACCCATAATTAACACATGCTAAAACAAACCAACTACAAGTGTCCACCAAATGCATTTTGGAAATAGAACGTGGCATTAAGAAAAAATAAGGGAAGAAAAGAAAAGGAAAAAGAAAGGGAAAAGAAAGAAAAAGGAAAAATAAAAATAAAAATACTAGACTTTTCTAAATATAAATATTATAAATTTAGTAATTATGAAATAAAATTGAAATTTTATAAATTTTATTAATTAAATTATTCAATATTATGTTTATAATATTTAAAAGTTATCTCAATATGATCATTAACAATTTCATGCGTTTACGAGTATTGATCGATAATTGTATCTGTTTAGGGTGTTATTACTATTAGAGTAAATTTATCTATTTTATAAGCTTAAAGTTATAGTTTTAGGGTTTTTATCAAATTCGAATTTAATCTCAAGTATTTGCACATATATAAGGTTTAGGATTTTCGTATGTAATTAAGGTTTCGATTGAAATTTTAAGATTTTTATTACTTATAATATATTCAATTTCATAATTTAATAAAATTTTATTCTTATTTAGCCTTATCGACTTGCAAGATTATCTATAGTACTAAAGTTTAATTATACTCTTAAATATCTAAATTTGTGGGATTTATAGATATACCTTTTGATGAACAGTTTTATTTGACTGTTGAATTAGAAAAACCTTTTAATAAGGATCTGGTCTTAGCATTGCACAAAGAGATGTAGAAGATTATAAAAGAGCAATCAGATGATCCATGTCCTACTGTAGTGAATGTTTTACAAGTAGGTACTTATGAATATGAATCTTCTTTATGTTTGAATACTGTTAGTGATACTTTAACTCCTTAGATAGTCAATACAAGTGCTTCACATCACATTACACCTTGTAAACACTTGTCATATGATGTTATTCACTTGCCACAATCCATAGTTGTTAAGCAACCAAATGGTTTTACTTTGTCTACTGATATAGTGGGCAAAGTTAAGCTAACCAACTCACTAATTATCTCTAATGTTCTATTTGTTCCTTAGTTTCCATATAGTCTTCTTTCTGGTAGTATGCTTGTTAATGAACATTCATTACAAGCTTTTTTTTATTAAGAATCCTCTAAATTTCAAGATTTGACTTCTAATAAAGTTGTGGCATTAGCAATTGTAGCACATAAACTAATACATATATTGATGTCTCTATTGAATCACCTGTCAGCCTTTGGCGCTCACATAGAGTTAGGAATTTCCAACATAGTTAGAGGATTATGTACATTTAGTATGTACTGTAACTACTGATTTGCCATCTCCTTCGATCTCTAACATTTCCTATTGCTCATCTTACTAAATACACATTGTTTGATGTTCATTCAATCAATCAGTATCTAGCTGATTTTAATATTTCTATTGCCGATGTATTACTTATTAAAGAGCCAAAAAATTATTCTCAAGCAATTAAACACAAAGAATAGATAGATGCTATGCAAAAAGAATTACAAGCTTTAGAATCAAATAATACTTGAGAGCTTACTTTGTTACTTCCTAATATTAGTATAGACAAACTATAGTTCAAAGTTGTGAAATAAATAAATAAATATAGTTAATGTCACATACAAACAAATTTAATGAATACATTGCAAGTACATCACTCTTTTTCATGTCCATTAAGTTAGTTGCAAATTTAATTAATATATTGCCTTCAATAATGTTCTCCAACACAACCATCCACTTATATGTAAGCCTTAAAATTAAGTCAAGAGACTGTAGGATTGAACTTAGAGCACAAAGTTTAGGGTGATCGGTTAAAAGATCCGATCAAACTCGAATTATAAACTATAGAGAGAAATATTAGTAAAAATGACCCCATAAACTTGAATTTAGGAAAATAAGTAATAAAATAGGAGACTACAAAATTTGCAAATTTTAAGTATAATAATTGTTAATTATCGAAAAGGCGAAAAGTGTAATTCAATGCCTAATAAATTACTAGAGATAGATTATATGTATACTAAAAATCATAGAATGACCTAAATAATAATTAAGAATGTTCACATGTATCCCACATATATTTATGTGTAGATAAAAATACGCGAAATTACTTAAATTAGCCAAAAACTTAGTAAATTATTAAATTAATTAAAGAAAATTATTAAATTAATTAAGAAAAATCAGAAGGGTGTGGATTAATGCAAATATGGTCGTGGCAGGTCAGAATCTGAAAAAGAAAAATTAACCAATTAGAATTAAGCAACACAAAAGCCAAAAAGTAAGGAAATGAGATAATGTCATGTCTAATTAATGCATATTAATTACCTAAAACGTCTATAAATAGGGAAAATTTTCATAGAACTCCTTTGGACAGTTTAGCATTAGAGAAAAATAGGAAACTTAAAAAATTCGAGAGAAAATACGAGAAAAAAAAAAAAGGAAACTATGCAGATAAGGCTAGTGAGCCACACTTATACCTCACCACCACCTGGGACCGAGCCGCCACCACCATACCGCACTAGCCCCACCGTCTAGGCCAGCCGATACACTTGGACCGGATTTGGATGACCAAAAAGTATCGAACTGGTGAGTCCCTTAATTGCCCCGATTTTGAATAATTTCGTAAAATTAGTTATTTTGCCCAGAAAATTATGAAACTTGTTATTCTGAGGTTTTATTGTATGTAGATTTAGAGAAAAATAGTGATTTAGTTTAATCACGTCTGAAAATATAGGATTCTTAACAAATTGAGCAAAACCGAGCATAATTAGAACGAGAAATAAATAAGCTTAGGAGTGTAGTTTAGAGCTCAATTTTTTTCTATAGAATGCTTATGTGATATAGAACAGTGCTATGAAGCCATTTTTTTTTAAATTAATTTTTGAAATTTTTAAGTTAATTTTTAGCCCTAAAATAATAGAAAAATTGGGTAATTTTGGGTTAATTAGGTGATTAAGATACTAATTACTGATTTAGATAGTAATTAGATGTTTAGGAATGTTAATCTCTGATGTGGAATCCTAATCCTAGCCTTTGGAGTATTAAGTATAATTAATTTAGGAAATTAGGTAGTTATTGTAAGAAATTATTAATATGTGGAATTTAAAATTAATAAATCTAAAAAATTAGAGTTATTTAGATAATACTATAATAAAAATCAGAATAATACTAAATCTGAAATAAGATTTAATTTTAGGTAATTGTATAAAAATATAAGATTTTCTTACATAGGAGATAAATTCGATACCCCAATTAAGACTAGCGTAAACCGAATAGTTTAGAATACTAAATTAAGACCTAATAGGATATTTGAATACTCGAGCTTAATGTGATTAATTTCACATTAGAATTCGAGCATATTTAGGACTTAGGAATCAAAACTAGAATCTAATTTAGAGTCTGAACCCCAAAATAGAGTAGAAATAATTATTAGTATATAATAGGTATACATGGAAAACAGAGTTAAATTATAACTTAGAATATGAATCCTTAAATTATAAGTACTAAAAAGACCTATTTGTATTATAGGACACTCAGAGACGAATCGGCTTACAACTAAGTGATCGGGTGATTGAGAAATTCCAGGTAAGTTAGGTTATTACTTATTATAATAGAGTACTAGTTTTATGGTACTCGGAGACTTAGGTTTGTATATGGTTATGATTGCAAGTAGTTTGCACGTGTTTAATGTATCTGAATTTGTGTTGAATTTGTAATGTGAGTGATTTTGTGATTGATTGAATTGGTGTGAAATTGTTTGACCACCCTAAATGAAATTTAATCTCATTCGACTCTAATAACCAAAAATGTCATGCATTGCAACCCATTAGGGGATCATAGGATTCTCCAACCAAATACCAACCCCTTCGAAAGGAATAACGCAAGATTGCAAAATGATCCCTTCTTCATCCTTAGTCGAACTAAGTGACAGGAAAGAAGGTCGTGGCAAGGGTGAAGTCAATGGTTCGAAGGTAGTCACAAGAGGAGCGAGGTATCCATTGCATAAGCCTAGGTTTGGTTGTGAGTTGTTGCATAACATGGAAACTCCTCAACTCGGATTGGAGCGAATGAAATTTCTCTGATTTCACAACGGACCGAACTACGTTGTGCGATGACACTTGCTTGTTGCATTGCATGAAAATAATTGCTTAATAATCTTGTTTATGCTTATATGCATTCATGAGTCTCCAATTCAACTTATTGAGCTGTAGTTGCTCATACCCTTATAGATCCTTTTATAGGTCCTGATTTCTGAACACTTCAAGTATTATGCCGCCCTACAATTACCCAGAGGTTAGTCCTTTTGAAGCTAGGAGAGTGAGGATCAAGTTACTTAGTAATAATGTGTAACTAAAGTGTCCTTGTAGTTAAGGATGAAAGATTGATAGTTATTATGTAAATTAGTGAACAGTTATGAATATGTAGAATTCCTGAGAAGTTCTGTAGACTTTCATATACTTATACATGTTTATTAGAAATTTGTAATATTTATCATAATTGTAGTTCAACTTTTAATCGAACTGTTTACTTCAAAGCGAAAAGTCGTCAACGCCTTGTATAGATCATGTCTATGGTAAGCATTGTGAGGCCAATTACTATCATAGAATGGTTTACACGATGGGACTGTTGCGACTCTGTGACTTAGGGGCGTAACATTATATATTCATCTAAATAGAACCACCCTGTCTCCTTTCCTTTATTTACACATTTGTCAGCCTTCATTTGTTTCATTTCATGTTATATGTTACATTTGTCTACCATTATGCAATGGTGTATTCTAATCCTTTACATCTTCATGTGATATAGTTCTAAGTAGAATTGTCACCAGTTTGTCTTATATAAATTGTACTAATGAAATTAGATCCGTTTCAAATTTAGAAATTGATAGTACATGAATTTCGAAGATTCAATTCTTTAGCAAACTGACCAATTCTCTATACATCATTGTTTCAAAAAAATTAAGCCAAAATCATGTGAGTGGTACTAGTTTTACAGTGATATATGAGATGCTTAAATTTCTCGTTATGTAGATCTACAAACAAAACCCTAACTATAGAGCAAAGTGGTGCACATAATCATGGTGTAATAGGGCATAAAAGATTTTATGCATAGTAGTCCTAGGGCAACATGTTGTTAATGCGTGAGAATTGCTCAAATGTAGAGTTATTAGAGTACTTGCAACATATATTCTTTTTTGCTAGAAACTATCACTAATATATTATCATTCCCTTCAGCCAAATTTTATTTGTACATAGCATATGAACTTGGTACAGAACCTTGAAAGCAAGATATTTACCATACTAAATATAAGATAAAATATATACTACTCCTAGTGCGAAAATACTCATGTAGTTTAAAGCACCAATTCAACTACTAATAGGAAAACAAAAAATGATAGCCAAATCTTTTACAATTAGTTACTACTATTTATACTACTGTTCATCTATTTATCTACAACATGGCAACACACTATTGGACATTTTCAATATAGTACCACTAGATATATCTAATACCTAATAGAAATAGATCATTATCGTACTGGACACAAGATGAGCAAGGACTGCATAATTCAATGATTATTTATAATTATAACGGAAACCTACTAGAATGTGCAACACATTCCCTATCACATTTCCCAAATGAATTCACAAGAGAAGTAGAAAAAGCAGTTGAAGAAGCAAGACATACTAATAAAAAGAAAAATATAACAAGCTTATTCATAATGTATGAGGATGATAGGCTTACTATGTCATTGACAACATAAGCAAAATAAGAACTACACAAATGGATACTATACAAAGTATTACATTGTGACTAGCAAATTGGTACTAACAAATAGGTATAAGTTATTATATTGCACAAATGGATACTACATAGCTTATAAGTAACTGATAATTTGAATAATATAACATGAGGAGGTTCTAATCTATGTGATGAGCAAAGCAACTTGATCTCTATCTTTGTTTTCCTTGAAGGAAGTAGCACCAAATTGATTTAGGAAGTCATTCAAAAAGGAGCCAATTGCTTTACTGGTTTATATTCTTATGCTTAACAAATATCATCAATTAAACCATCTCTAAGAGAGGCCTAAAAGCTCGCATTAAGGATGCTATTCCCTACTAATGAAGCAATTAGATCAATAATTTCAGCATGTGTCTAGTGGAACTGATAAATGCTACAACAATTAATCAAAATTAAAAACATACTATATGTTTTGAAACTTCAATTGCAATAAGTGATATATGCTGAAAAAAATCATGTCTTATAATGTAGTTTGAAAACTAATCCTAGGATTAAATCTTGAATTGGTTGCCTCATTCTTTTGGTTACAATAAAAATCATTCTCCACAACAATAGGACAACTCCTTTTTCTAATAAACCTTAAAACCTCACAAAACAAAGGAATCTCATAGACCTATATCTCTCATCACCTCATTAATTGTAGTTTGACATCCTTAGTACGACCATCATACCTAACATCCTCTAAGACATTAAAGCCCCAGATTAGAGATGTGACTATGAGCGTAGTCATAGCCAACCAATAACTAAAGCTACCCTGTCAGCCCTTTAGTGTATATCCCTTACTAGTAGCAAGTATGGATAAACCTCAAGTTGATACGTACCTCAAGTAGTTTAGACTCTCAAAATCTTGAATCTCTTACTCTTTACCAAGAATTGAGTATTCCCCCACCAAAGCACTTTGTAGGTCAAAAGTGCTTAGATACTTCTTTATTTTCCTTTCTCCTCTCCTCCTTACTAACTTCAGAATTGAAGGCCCCTTGTAGGCCAAACTACCGAAGGCTTTTTGTAAGTACATCGAAGCAAGAAACATGACCAATTCCAAGGCCCATTAAGATGCTTGCTCAAAGGACTAAAGCCCAATTCACGATATTATACTTAGTTGATTCCCTATAATCAACAGTAACATTATCATCCGCACTATTTATGAAATGACACTATCATTAAATTTTCACAATTAGCATAATGATTACCACAGCTCTTTTTTTTTTGTTATATATATAAATTGGAATATATTATTTTATAAATATAACTACAGTATGCATGAATCTACATATCATATAGATTTGTAATTACTTTTGCTGCTATAAATATATTCATAATTCTAAAGTCCTAATTAATGTATTGTGTCGACATTGAGTATGCTTAACTTTTTCCCTTAAAATATTTATTTAGTTATTTGTATAACTTACAACTTAAAAAGTTGTTAGCCTCCTTTCACTCAATTTTCTTTTAATCATTTTTAATGTTTCCACAATTGCTAAATTATTCTTGTTCATTTTTTTAAATGACTAAGTAACTACTGATCGTTTATTCTTAAAATTTGTAGCTATATCATAAAACTATCATTCCAAATCATTAGTATTTTTGTGTATACTTACATAATTGAAATAACTGTAATGTAGTACATATATTATAATATGAAATTAGTGTTCCTACTTAAGATGGCAATTATATGTATAGGCATGGTAAGTAATATAACTATGAAAGTTCATGAAAAATCATTTTCAATATTGATTATATTACAATTATATGTTGCATAGTAAATTCTTTACATAGGGAAATTTTGATACGTAAACACATGTATATATTGATTATGATATATATATATATATATATATCATTTTTTATAATTTTTAGTTATTTAGCAAACTTTTTTAAACTTATGGTGAAGTTTTTTTGCTAGAAGCCAATTACATCACCACTAAAGATTGCAGCCATCTTATGTGGCGTAAGTGACGACATTAGTGGCCAATAAAACTTGCCACTAATATAAGTGGCAATACTAATGACTAATAAAACTTGCCATCACCATATTAAATAAAAGAAAATTAATAAACTTGCTACATACATCAATTTTCACCATAAGAAATTGGTTACAGTAGCTGTATTTTGTAGTAGTGCTATGCACTATTTTGTGTCATGTGTTCTAATATATTTTCTTTATTCTCAAGGTTTTCTCAAAAGTACTATTTGTATAATTTTGACTCCATGAGGATAGTCTATAAAGGATACTTAGCACATATTCATATACCAAATACCATTTTCCTTTATATTTTGTGAGCACCAGTGCTTAGGAAGCAAGAGGTGCTTATTTTAGCACCTCTCTTTCTCTCTCTCCCTTGTTTGGCTTTTGTTAGACACTTTAGCCTTTTGGCTAATTTTTGTTGGCATTCCATTTTTTTTTTTTTTTCATTTGAAAGTTAAAAGTCATTGAACAATTTCTCTTTTATTTGTTTTCATTTTTTAATTTTTTTTCAATAATATAAATATGATATTACTATTATAATATGTAATAATTACATCACATCCCAAATAAGTGGAGTCGTAACAGTCCTATCATATAAACCATCCTATAATGGAAGCTGGCCTTACAGCTACTATCATGAATGTAGTCGACGTAAGGTATACTCGACTCAACCAGTTTGATACATCCAGCTTAGCACCTCTTTGTTGTAAAACTTGATATATAATTCTTTCAAAACAACCTTCCATAGTAAAATATTTAGTGCAAAACTTAAGTTATAATCAAAGTTATAAGATTTCATTTACATGAAAAGTTACATTCTCCAAAAGAGACTTCTAAATTATAAGTTTAAGCTATTTACATTATAACCAATAGCTAGAAACCACTAGGCTGCTCAAGGTGACTTAATTAGTTTTCTTAAACAAGTTATAAAAGATAACAAAAGAAAAATAAAAGTTCTAATATCTTCTTTATCCTCACTCCCTGACCCTGTCAGCTATGAATTAGAAAGTGGGTAAGACTCAATTTATGACTCTAGATCTACAAAAGAATCTATAGAAAAATAAGCGACAACTTACTCGATAAGTGGGATGGAGACAGAAGTACACATTTAGTATTAAACAAGTAGGGTTTTCAATTAAGTTTGTTAGATGCAATGCATACATAAGCAAGTACCATCATACAACATTATCTGGTTCATCATGAGATTAGATAAATTGTGTTCACTTCAAGATTGAGGAGTTTGATGTCATATACTCATGAATCAAAGCCAAATCAAGGCTAGTGTAATGGAGAATACTCTTCACTTGAGACTATCTTCAAATGATGGTCCTCAACCTTGTCGCGAGCTCCTTTCCTCTCACTTAGTTCAACTAAGAGTAAGAAAATGATCATTTCAGCTATCCTCGTCAATGGATCCATGTTTGACCTGATAATCTTAATCATTTTCCCTAATGAATTGAAATGCATATCAAGTTAAAAGTTAGATTGAACTGAAATTAATTCATTTTTTTGTGATTAACCAATTGCAAGCAATTCAAACAAAACAATATACACAAAATAAACACATCGTAGAGCTCAACTCCTAGAGTGGCAAACCAATATCTAAGCACATATGCCATACATACAAAAACAACTAAACTACAATCACAAATAATAACATCTAAAGTCTCTAAGTATTTTGAAGTAATACTTCGAAATACTATAAGGAATTAATCCCATTTACTAAGGTCGTTTAGTGGTTTTCCAAACATTAAGCTTCTTACCACGATTCCTTCTCTATCATTTTACCATATTTACAATAAATTTCATCTGCCAAAACCTTTGACGAAGTCTCTGAGTCTCCCCTTCATTATGGGGTTTCGTTAGTATACCTTCTGACTAAGCTTCTAATAAGCTTTCTACTTCATAGATGTTACAAAAATTCACTTTGCTCAACATTATATAGCGATTCTAGATTAAAAGGTCTAATCATAATATTTGTTCAAATGCCCATTATACCACGAATTCACTCCTTATTTAGCCACACGACTCATTATACACGTAGAATGGCTAGGAAGCCATTTATCATACATACAGCATAGTTTCTAACCTACCTTTTGACTAACTCTAAGATATACAATTTAATACAGCTTATATTGTGGCCAACCCTTTAACCTTGTCCTAAGTATAGTTTTCAACTAGTCAAAGTCCTAACCAAGATTCCAACTCACCCAATTGCCTTCATAAATCACCAAATTATTTCACTTCGGCACCAATACTACCATCTACATATTTGACTAGTATTAAACATCACTCATAATCCCTCTTCAACACTTATATTAGTACATTTAAGTAGAAAAGTATATAATTTGAGTAGAGAACCATATAGTTTTAATTGAAAAACACGTAGTTTGGCCTCTTAATTTCAATAACTAACATGTAAATAGGATTTTCATCAAAATTCAATGGTCCTCTTCCTCTAGACAACTTCAAAACCTACTAATACCTCAATTTACAGCAAAATCACCTTATGTTTATAAAAGGAATCATAAAGAAAAATACCTCTAGCTCCAGCACACTATTTTTTCAAAAATCAAAATTTATCAAAAACTTAATGTTACAAATTTGAAAAACTAATTACATAGCGTGAAATTACAATCTTTAAGGAACTTATGCATAAAATTCTAAGCTGAATCTATATTGTTTGAGTTTTTGAAAATGTGACTAAAAATCGATGGACAAGACGTTTTTCTTGAGGAACCCACACATGTACTTAAGATTATGAACATTTAGGTTGTTATTTTAATTCTACAATGAAAAAAATTGCTTAGGAAAAATCAAGTTTCATAATTTTTGGAAATTGTTTACAATTTTAAGTGAAATTTTGATACTCAATAGAATTCTAAGCTTCAACCACCATTGAAGGGAGGAACTTTGATTAAACACCCAGGCATGACCTAAAACATAGACTAATGGCCTTGATACACCTTCATATCATGTCTTAGTTTATGTACTCCAAAAGCCCCAAATTTATACTATGTTTTTTTTTTTTTTACTTTTTCCTAATTTTCTCTCCACCCTTCTAAGCTCAAACCAAGTTTTCTTGAAGCTAAATTGGAAAAAGTTACTAAAGGAGCAAGTCCTACAGATTTATATTAAGTTTATTGTTAGTTGGGAATTTTTCTAGGTGCTAAATGCAACTTCTCTTACCTTTCTTCGTTTAATATGTGTTCTATATCTCCTCCTTTGTTGCATTCACACTTATAGTAGGTGCTAAATGTAACTTTTCTTACCTTTCTTTGTTTATTATGTGTCATATAATTAACTTTTTAATTTTTAAAGTTTTTACCATTACAAAAGTTTATGTCCAATATTGCACATACCGAATATGGTATAAAAGACTTATACAATTATATTCTTCTTATACTGTATTATCTAGTTCTCCTTATAATGTCTAGTTTTGTCAACAAAAAATTATATAAATAATCAACTAATTGGCAATAGCATGTGAAGGGATAAGAATCTTTACTCGACTTATTCTTTTATTTTGCATGGTACATTAACTGGTGCTTCATAAAATATTTCAACTACAAAAAAGTCTGAAGTTTATGGTATTTTGTGCATTTTTAACCTATAAATTTTATATGCCCTTTAGGCTTTTTAGAGATGTGTAAGTGGGGATAGTTAAGCGGGCTGACCTACATGACTTGAAAAAAAAATGCAAGGTTGCTAAAAATTTTAACTTGCTTAAATGCAAGCTTTTCATAGCCGCCTTACTTAATCTACCGGTCAAAGCGGACTAACCCATTATAGGGTGGGTTCGGCAACCAACCTGCATTGAAAGGAAAAAATAAAGAGAAAACTAGTAATGCTCTGTTAAAACATTTTATTTAAGTGCATTTTGAGTCATAGGATTAAGTTTTTTCATAAATGTAATTGATATTTTATTTCATTTCAAAATATATTCATTCATCGAAATCAAAGCAATGCTATATGATACCTGGGGAAGGTTTAGGTCCATTATTGGACCTACTAATCTAGGCAGGCCCATCCGGGTTAATCTTAATGACCTACTAGGATCAACAGGTCAAGTTATTGGTCTGACCTGAGTTTGGTTTACTAAAAAAAAAAACATAAAAAGTTGGAAACTAGCAGATTTGATGGGATGTAGGCAATGCATAGCCTATACTATTTCATCAGGCAAAAATTATGAGGGTGGGAGGATGTTGAATTAGCACATGGAAGAGGACAAAATATTTGTGCAATTTTTTAAACTAGTCACTTTAATTTTTTGTACTTATTCAATGCATTGAAAATCAATGTAGACTTAGTCACTTAAATTCATTTAGATTTAAAAGTTTCAGATGCATATGGGTAGATGAAAATTTTAAATTCTTCCTACACATTGCGACAAATGAACTTAAATTTTCATTATGGATTCTAGAAAGAAAAAATGACCATTTTGAGTTTTGAAAATCTGTAAATTTATAATCGTTTTGAAAATTTCAAAGCGAACATTTTGAGACATTGACTTCAAAATTTGAAAGAAACACATGTACTATAAATTGTATGCACCACTTATCCAACTCTAACCAAAAATCATTCCACAAACTACACACATCTCATTTGCTCTATATTCATTTTTAACACAACAATATTTTATGTAATAGTTGAAGTTTTCTTTACTGAAATTTATTTCCATTTGCTACACTTTTTTATAGAAACATACCTACCCCACCAATATACTTTGTTTCTGTTTGCAGTAATATTTTTTGCCAAAGCTTACTAGAAATTTCTTTCTTGAAAACTATATTTTCTACTGCACACAGTAGTTTAATTTTTAACCTGTACAAGTGTGATACTTTGTGCATTACTTCCCTCTTGTTTTGTAGTTACAATTGCACATGAAATGCCAAAAATATGAATGGATTGGTTTTTTGTGCATCCTCCTCTAGCAAGAAGGATTCTAAG
>JAMXBB010000238.1:0-13682 GCA_024138015.1 Lumnitzera littorea | reverse complement strand
TGGGAGACGCGATGCTGTTGGGGATAGGAATTTTTCATTTTCTAAAACGTTAAATCTGGTAATCTTTTGTCTACATAGCTAGGATTCTTCTAATTCTTCTTATGAATAAGATGACGGATCTTGACATCCTCAAGGAAGAAGCCGAGTGATCGTTGCATTTAGAAGTTTTAGTTATGCCTTGGTTTCAAAATCTGGTTATGCTCGATACTGAAATCAAACTTCAATCTTATTTAGAACAAATGTTATTCTAGATGTTCCGATGAACCCTCAGAATGTAGACACTGGCAACTCTCAACCGTGAAGCCATGTAATCCTTATTTTAGGAGATTTGTTAGTTCATCATGAAACTTCGGCTCATCTCGAGAGAAGCTATTGCTTTTTAAGGGTCGTTGTTTCCTCCGGATTTGGAAATTTAGTCATCCTCAATCGTAGAATCAAGTAATTCGACTTTTTATAGTCTAACCTTTTTCAACAAGTTCATTTGAATCATTAAATTACGAACTTCGATTATCTCGATAGTAAAACCAAGTTGTCCATCTGGTTGGGAACGTAGGTCATCCGACGTAAGCATTCGTTGTTTTAGAAAGAAGCATTTGATATTTGGGAGCCGCGATGCTGTTGGGGATTGGAATTTTGCATTTTCTAAAACGTTAAATCTGGTAGTCATTTGCCTGCGTAGCTGTGATTCTTCTAGTACTTCTTATAAATAAGATGATGGATCTTGTAATCTACAAGGAGAAAGCCGAGTGATCGTTGTTTTTAGGAGTTTTCGTTATGCCTCAGATTCGTAATCTGGTTATGCTCAATACTGAGACCAAACAATCAATCTTATTCAGAACGAATGTTATTCCAGATGTTTCGATGAACCCTGAGAATGTGGACACTGGCAACTCTCAATCGTGAAGCCACGTAATCATTATTTTAGGAGATTTGTTTATTCACATAATCCTTATTTTACTATCGATTATCTCAATAGTAAAACCAAGTTGTCCATCTGGTTGGGAACGTAGGTCATCTGACGTGAGCATTGGTTGTTCTAGAGAGAAGCATTTGATATTTGGAAGCTGCGATGCTGTTGGGGATAGCAATTTTGCATTTTCTAAAATATTAAATCTGGTAATCATTTGCCTGCGTAACTGAGATTCTAGAACAAATGTTATTCCAGATGTTCCGATGAACCCTGAGAATGTGGATACTGGCAACTCTCAATCGAGAAGCCATATAATCCTTATTTTAGGGGATTTGTTAATTCATCTTGAAATCTTGGCTCTTCTCGAGAGAAGCTATTGCTTTTTAAGCATCTTTGTTTCCTCCTTATTTGGATATTTAGTCATCCTCGGTCAAAAAATCAAGTAATTCGACCTTTTATGGTCTAACCTTTTTCAACAAGTTCATTTGAATCATTAAATTACGAACCTCGATTATCTCGATAGTAAAACCAAGTTGTCCATCTCGTTAGGAACGTAGGTCATCCGACGTGAGCATTCGTTGTTCAAGAACGAAGCATATGCTATTTAGGAGATGCAATGCTGTTGGGGATAGGAATTTTTCATTTTCTAAATCGTTAAATCATGTAATCATTTGTCTGCGTAACTAGGATTCTTCTAATACTTCTTATGAATAAGATGACGGATCCTTACATCCTCAAGGAAGAAGTCGAGTGATCGTTGCATTTAGGAGTTTTAGTTGTGCTTCGGTTTCGAAATCTGGTTATGCTCAATATTCAAATAAATGAATCAATCTTATTTAGAACAAATGTTATTCCAGATGTTCCGATAAACCCTGAGAATGTGGACACTGGCAAGTCTCTATCGTGAAGCCATGTAATCCTTATTTTAGCAAATTTATTAATTTATTTTGAAACCTTGGCTCTTCACTAGAGAAGCTATTACTTTTTAAGGGTCGTTGTTTCCTCCTGATTTGGAAATTTAGTCATCCTCAGTCGTAGAATCAAGTAATTCGACTTTTTATTGTCTAACCTTTTTCAGCAAGTTCAGTTGAATCATTAAATTATGAATCTCAGCTATCTCGATAGTAAAACCAAGTTGGCCATCTTGTTGGAAACGTAGGTCATCTGACGTAACCATTCGTTGTTCAAGAACGAATCATATGCTTGGAACGTTGAATTTTCCAAATCGTTAAATCAGGTAATCCTTTGTCTGCATAGCTAGGATACTTTTAAAACTTTTTATGAATACGGTGATAGATCTTGACATTCTCAAAGAAGAAGCCGAGAGATCCCAGTTTTTTGGAGATTTCGTCATGCTTCGCTTTCGAAATCTGGTTAGGCCTGATACTAAAATCAAAGAATCTATCTTATTGAGAAAAATTGTTATTCCAGATGTTCTGACGAACCCTCAGAAAACGGACCCCGGTAACATTCTATCATGAAGTCAAGTAATCCTTATTTTTGGAGATTTGTTTTTTCATTCAGAATCCTCAAGTTTAGTCGAAAGAAGCTCTTGCTTTTAAAGCGTCATTGTTTCTTCGGATTTGGAAATTTAGTCATCCTTAGTCCCAGAATCAAGTAAGTCGACTTTTTATGGTCTAACGTTTTTTGAACATGTTCATTAGAATAGTTAAATTACGAACCTCCGCTATCATGATAGTAGAACCCAGTTGTCTATCTTGTTGGAAATGCAGGTCATCCAACGTGAGCATTCGTTTCTGCAGAAAGAAGCATATGCTATTTGGGAACCGCGGTGCTCTGGGGGATTGGAAGGCTAAATTTTCCAATTCGTTAAATCAGGTAATCCTTTGTCTGCATAGCTAGGATACTTCTAAAACTTTTTATGAATAAGATGACGGATCTTCACAGTCTTAAAGAAGAAGCCGAGAGATCCTAGTTTTTTGGAGTTTTCGTTATGCTTCGCTTTCGACATCTGGTTACGCTTGATACTAAAATCAAGGAATCTATCTTATTAAGAAGAAATGTTATTCCAGATGTTCCGACGAACCCTTAGAAAACGGACCCCGGCAACTTTCTATCGTGAAGTCAAGTAATCCTTATTTTAGGAGATTTGTTTTTTCATTCAGAATCCTCCCCTTTAGTCGAAAGAAGCTCTTGCTTTCAAAGTGTCGTTGCTTCCTGGGGATTTGGAAATTTTGTTATCCTTAGTCGTAGAATCAAGTAATTTGACTTTTTATGGTCTAACGTTTTTTGAACATGTTCATTAGAATAGTTAAATTGCAGACCTCCGCTATATCGATAGTGAAACTTAGTTTTCCATCTTGTTGGAAACGCAAGTCATTCATCGTGAGCATTCGTTCCATTAGAAAGAAGCATATGCTATTTGGGAGCCGCGATGTTCTGGGGGATTGGAACGTTGAATTTTCCAAATCATTAAATCAGGTAATCCACTGTCTGTGTAGCTAGGATACATCTAAAACTTTTTATGAATAAGATGACCGATCTTGACATTCTCAAAGAAAAGCCGAGAGATCCTAGTTCTTTGGAGTTTTCGTCATGCTTCGCTTTCGAAATTTGGTTTTGCTTGATACTAAAATCAATGAATCTATCTTATTGAGAACAAACGTTATTGCAGATGTTCCGACGAACCCTCAGAAAACGGACCCTGGGTACTTTCTTTCGTGAAGTCAAGTAATCCTTATTTTAAGAGACTTTGTTTTTTCATTCAGAATCCTCGGGTTTAGTCGAAAGAAGCTCTTGCTTTCAAAGTGTCGTTGTTTCCTCGGATTTGGAAATTTAGTCATCCTTAGTCATAGAATCAAGTAAGTCGACTTTTTATGGTCTAACGTTTTTTGAACATGTTCATTAGAATAGTTAAATTACGAACGTTCGCTATCTTGATAGTAGAACCTAGTTGTCTATCATGTTGGAAACACAGGTCATCCGACGTGAGCATTCGTTCCTCTAGAAAGAAGCATATGCTATTTGGGAACTGCGGTGCTCTAGGGGATTGGAAGGTTAAATTTTCCAATTCATTAAATCAGGTAATCCTTTGTCTGCGTAGCGAGGATACTTCTAAAACTTTTTATGAATGAGATGACGGATCTTCACATTCTTAAAGAAGAAGCCGAGAGATCCTAGTTTTTTAAAGCTTTCGTTATGCTTCGCTTTCGATATCTGGTTACGCTAGATACTAAAATCAAAGAATCTATCTTATTGAGAACAAATGTTATTCCAGATGTTTTGACGAAACCTTAGAAAACGGACTCCGGCTACTTTCTATCGTGAAGTCAAGTAATCCTTATTTTAGGTGATTTGTTTTTTCATTCAGAATCCTCGGCTTTAGTCGAAAGAAGCTATTGCTTTCAAAGTGTCGTTGTTTCTTCGGATTTGGAAATTTAGTCATCCTCAATCGCATATTCATGTAATTCGACTTTTTATGGTCTAGCGTTTTTTGAACATGTTCATTAGAATAGTTAAATTACGAACCTCCACTATCTCGATAGTGAAACCTAGTTGTCCATCTTGTTGGAAACGCATGTCATCCGACATGCGGATTCGTTCCTCTAGAAAGAAGCATAAGCTATTTCGGAGCCGTGGTGCTCTGGGTGATCGGAAGGTTAAATTTACCAAATCGTTAAATCAGGTAATCCTTTGTCTCCGTAGTTAAGATACTTATAAAACTTTTTTTGTTAAGATGACGGATCTTGACATTCTTAAAGAAGAAGCCGGGAGATCCTAGTTTTTTGGAGTTTTCGTTATGCTTTGCTTTCGAAATCTGGCTATGGTTGAAACTAAAATCAAAGAATCTGTCTTATTGAGAACAAATGTTAATCTATGGGTTCTGACGAACCCATAGATAACGGACCCCGGCTAGTTTCGATCGTGAAGTCAAGTAATCCTTATTTAAGTAGAATTGTTTATTCATCTAGAATCCTCGGCTTTAGTCGAAAGAAGCTCTTGCTTTCAAAGTGTCGTAGTTTCCTATAAATTTGGAAATTTTGATATCCTACATCGCAGAATCAAGTAATTCGACTTCTTATGGTCTAACGTTTTTTGAACATGTCCATTAGAATAGTTAAATTGCGAACCTCCGCTATATGGATAGTAAAACCTAGTTGTCCATCTTGTAAGAAACACAGGTCATCCGTTGTGAGCATACATTCCACTAGAAAGAAGCATATGCTATTTGGGAGACGTGGTGCTCTAGGGGATTGGAACGTTGAATTTTCCAAATCATTAAATCAGGTAATCATTTGTCTGCTTAGCCAAGATACTTCTAAAACTTTTTATGAATGAGAAGATGGATCTTCACATTCTTAAAGAAGAAGCCGAGAGATCCTAGTTTTTTGGAGCTTTCGTTATGCTTCAATTTCGATATTTGGTTATGCTTGATACTAAAATCAAAGAATCTATCTTATTGAGAACAAAATGTTATTGCAGATGTTCAGATGAACCCTTAGAAAACGGACCCCGGCTACATTCTATCGTGAAGTCAAGTAATCCTTATATTAGGAGATTTGTTTCTTCATTCAAAATCTTCGGCTTCAGTCGAAAGAAGCTCTTGCTTTCAAAGTGTCATTGTTTCTTCGGATTTGGAAATTTAGTCATCCTTAGTCGCAGAATCAAGTAAGTCGACTTCTTATGGTCTACCGTTTTCTGAACATGTTCATTAGAATAGTTAAATTACGAACCTCCACTATCTCGATAACAGAACCCAGTTGTCCATCTTGTTGGAAACGCAGGTCATCCGACCTGAGCATTCGTTCCTCTAGAAAGAAGCATATGCCATTTTGGAACCGCGGTGCTCTATGGGATTGGAGGGTTAAATTTTCCAATTCGTTAAATCAGGTAATCCTTTGTCTGCGTAGCTAAGATACTTCTAAAACATTTTATGAATAAGATGACGGATCTTCACAGTCTTAAAGAAAAAGCCGAGAGATCCTAGTTTTTTGGAGTTTTCATTCTACTTCGCTTTCGATATCTAGTTACGCTTGAGACTAAAATCAAAGAATCTATCTTATTGAGAACAAATGTTATTCCAGATGTTCTAATGAACCCTTAGAAAACGGACCTCGGCTACTTTCTATCGTGAAGTCAAGTAATCCTTATTTTAGGAGATTTGTCTATTCATCCAGAATCCTCGGCTTTAATCGAAAGAAGCTCTTGCTTTCAAATTTTCGTTGTTTCTTCGTATTTAGAAATTTAGTCATCCTTAGTCGCAGAATCAAGTAAGTCGACTTTTTATGGTCTAACGTTTTTTGAACAAGGTCATTAGAATAGTTAAATTACGAACCTCCGCTATCTCGATAGTAGAACCTAGTTGTCCATCTTGTTGGAAACGCAGGTGATCCGACGTGAGCATTCGTTCCTCTAGAGAGAAGCATATCATATTTGGGAGCCATGGTGCTCTAGGGGATTGGAACGTTGAATTTTCCAAATCGTTAAATCAGGTAATCCTTTGTCTGCGTAGCTAAGATACTTCTAAAACTCTTTATGAATAAGATGATGGATCTTCACAGTCTTAAAGAAGAAGCCGAGAGATCCTAGTTTTTTGGAGTTTTCATTTTGCTTCGCTTTCGATATCTGGTTACGCTTGACACTAAAATCAAGGAATCTATTTTATTGAGAACAAATGTTATTCCAGATGTTCTGACGAACCCTTAGAAAAGGGACCCCAGCTACTTTCTATCGAGATGTTAAGTAATCCTTATTTTAGGAGATTTGTTTTTTCATTCAGAATCCTCGGCTATAGTCGAAAGAAGCTCTTGCTTTCAAAGTGTCGTTGTTTCTTCAGATTTGGAAATTTAATCATCCTTATTCGCAAAATCAAGTCAGTCGACTTTTTATGGTCTAACTTTTTTTGAAGATGTTGATTAGAATAGTTAAATTACGAATCTCCGTTACCTCGATAGTAGACCCTAGTTGTCCATCTTGCTGGAAATGCAAGTCCTCTGACGTGAGCATTCGTTCCTCTAGAAAGAAGCATATGATATTTGGGAGTCGTGGTGCTTTGGGGGATTGGAACGTTGAATTTTCCAAAATCGTTAAATCAGGTAATCCATTGTCTTCGTAGCTACGATACTTCTAAAACTTTTTATGAAAACGACGATGGATCTTGACATTCTCAAAGAGGAAACCGAGAGATCCTAGTTTTTTAGAGATTTCGTCATGCTTCGCTTTTGAAATTTGGTTATGCTTGATACTAAAATTAAGGAATCTATCTTATTGAGAACAAATGTTATTCTAGATGTTCCGACGAACCCTTAGAAAATAGACCCCGGTTACTTTCGTTCGTGAAGTCAAGTAAACCATATTTTAGGAGATTTGTTTATTCATCCAGAATCCTCGGCTTTAGTCGAATGAAGCTCTTACTTTCAAAGTGTCGTTGTTTCCTTCGGATTTGGAAATTTAGTCATCCTTAGTCGCAGAATCAAGTAAGTCGACTTTTTATGGTCTAACGTTTTTTTGAACATGTTCATTAGAATAGTTTAATTACGAACCTCCGCTATCTCGATAATAGAACCCAGTTGTCCATCTTGTTGGAAACTTAGGTCATCCGATGTGAGCATTCGTTCCTCTAGAAAGAAGCATATGCCATTTGGGAACCGCGGTGCTCTAGGGGATTGGAAGGTTAAATTTTCCAATTCGTTAAATTAGGTAATCCTTTGTCTGCGTAGCTAGGATGCTTCTAAAACTTTTTATGAATAAGATGACGGATCTTCACAATCTTAAAGAAGAAGCCGAGAGATCCTAGTTTTTTGGAGTTTTCGTTATGCGTCGCTTTCGATATCTGGTTACACTTGATACTAAAATCAAAGAATCTATCTTATTGAGAACAAATGTTATTCCAGATGTTCCGACGAACCCTTAGAAAACGAACCCCAGCTACTTTCTAACGTAAAGTCAAGTAATCCTTATTTTAGGAGATTTTTTTTTTCATTCAGAATCCTCCCGTTTAGTCGAAAGAAGCTCTTGCTTTCAAAGTGTCGTTGCTTCCTGAGGATTTGGAAATTTTGTTATCCTTAGTCGTAGAATCAAGTAATTCAACTTTTTATGGTGTAACGTTTTTTTAACATGTTCATTAGAATAGTTAAATTGCGAACCTCCGCTATCTCGACAGTAAAACCTAGTTGTCCATCTAGTTGGAAACATAAGTCATCCGTCATGAGCATTCATTCCACTAGAAAGAAGCATGTGCTATTTGGGAGCCGCGATGCTCTGGGGGATTGGAACGTTGAATTTCCAAATCGTTAAATCAGGTAATCCTTTGTCTGAGTAGCCAGGATACTTCTAAAACTTTTTATGAATGAGATGACCGATCTTGACATTCTTAAAGAAGAAGTCGAGAGATCCTAGTTTTTTGAAGCTTTCGTTATGCTTCACTTTCGATATTTGGTTACGCATGATACTAAAATCAACGAATCTATCTTATTGAGAACAAATGTTATTACAGATGTTTCAACGAACCCTCAGAAAACGGACCTCGGCTACTTTCTATCGTGAAGTCAAGTAATCCTTATTTAAGTAGAATTGTTTATTCATCCAGAATTCTCGGCTTTAGTCGAAAGAAGCTCTTGCTTTCAAAGTGTCGTAGTTTCCTATGGATTTGGAAATTTAGTCATCCTTAGTCGCAGAATCAAGTAAGTCAACTTTTTATGGTCTAACGTTTTTTGAACATGTTCATTAGAATAGTTAAATTACGAACCTCCGCTATCTCGATAGTAGACCACAGTTGTCCATCTTGTTGGAAACGCAGGTCCTCCAACGTGAGCATTCGTTCCTCTAGAAAGAAGCATATGATATTTGGGAACCACAATGCTCTGGGGGATTGGAAGGTTAAATTTTCCAATTCGTTAAATCAGTTAATCCTTTGTCTGCGTAGCTAGGATACTTTTAGAACTTTTTATGAATAAGATGACGGATCTTCACAGTCTTAAAGAAGAAGCCGAGAGATCCTAGTTTTTTGGAGTTTTCGTTATGCATCGCTTTCGATATTTGGTTACGCTTGATACTAAAATCAAAGAATCTATCTTATTGAGAACAAATGTTATTCTAGGTGTTCTGATGAACCCTTAGAAAACGGACCCCGGCTACTTTCTATCGTGAGGTCAAGTAATCCTTGTTTTAGGAGATTTGTTTTTTCATTCAGAATCTTCGACTTTAGTCGAAAGAAGCTCTAGCTTTCAAAGTGTTGTTGTTTCCGACGGATTTGGAAAATTAGTCATCCTTAGTCGCAGAATCATATAATTTGACTTTTTACGGTCTAACGTTTTTTGAACATGCTCATTAGAATGGTTAAATTACGAAGCTCCGCTATCTCGACAGTAAAACCTAGTTGTCCATCTTGTTGCAAACGTAGGTCATCCGACGTGAGCATTCGTTTCTCTAGAACGAAGCATATGCTATTTGGGAACCGCAGTGCTTTGGGGGATTGGAAGGTCAAATTTTTCAATTCGTTAAATTAGCTAATCCTTTGTCTGCGTAGCTAGGATACTTTTAGAACTTTTTGTGAATAAGATAACTGATCTTCACAGTCTTAAAGAAGAGGCCGAGAGATCCTAGTTTTTGGGAGTTTTCGTTATGCTTCGCTTTCGATATCTGGTTACGCTTGATACTAAAATCAAAGAATCTATCTTATTGAGAACAACTGTTATTCTAGATGTTCCGACGAACCCTTAGTAAACGGACCCCGGCTACTTTCTATCGTGAAGTCATGTAATCCTTATTTTAGGAGATTTGTTTTTTCATTCAGAATCCTCGGCATTAGTTGAAAGAAGCTCTTACTTTCAAAGTGTCGTTGTTTCTTCGGATTTGGAAATTTAATCATCCTTAGTCGCAGAATCAAGTAAGTCGACTTTTTATGGTCTAACGTTTTTTGAACATGTTTATTAGAATAGTTAAATTACGAACCTCCGCTATCTCGATAGTAGACCCTAGTTGTCCATCTTGTTGGAAACGCAGGTCCTCCGACGTGAGCATTTGTTCCTCTAGAAAGAAGCATATGATATTTGGGAGTGGCAGTGCTCTAGGGGGTTGGAACATTGAATTTTCCAAATCGTAAAATCAAGTAATCCTCTGTGTCCGTAGCTAGGATACATCTAAAACATTTTATGAATAAGATGATCGATCTTGACATTCTCAAAAAAAGGTCGATAGATCCTAGTTCTTTGGTGTTTTCGTCATGCTTCGCTTTCGAAAACTGGTTATGCTTGATATTAAAATCATTGAATCTATCTTATTGAGAACAAATGTTGTTCTAGATGTTCCGACGAACCCTCAGAAAACTAACCCCGGGTACTTTCTATCGTGAAGTCAAGTAATCCTTACTTTAGGAGATTTGTTTTTTCATTCAGAATCCTCGGCTTTAGTCGAAAGAAGCTCTAGTTTTCAAAGTGTTGTTGTTTCCTCCGGATTTGGAAAATTAGTCATCCTCAGTCGCAGAATCATGTAATTCGACTTTTTATGGTCTAACGTTTTTTGAACATGTCCATTAGAATAGTTAAATTACGAACCTCCGCTATCTCGATAGTAAAACCTTGTTGTCCATCTTGTTGGAAACGCAAGTCATCCAACGTGAGCATTCGTTCCTCTAGAAAGAAGCATATACTATTTGGGAGCCACGGTGCTTTAGGGGATTGGAAGGTTAAATTTTGCACATCGTTAAAACAGGTAATCCTTTGTCTGCGTAGTTAGGATACTTCTAAAACTTTTTATGAATAAGATGATGGATCTTGCTTTCTCAAAGAAGAAGTCGAGAGATCCTAGTTTTTTGGAGATTTCGTTATGCTTCGCTTTCGAAATTTGGTTATGCTTGATACTACAATCAAAGAATCTATCTTATTGAGAACAAATGTTATTCCATATGTTCCGACGAACCCTTACATAACAGACCCCGGCTACTTTCGATCTTGAAGTCAAGTAATCCTTATTTTAGGAGATTTGTTTATATATCCAGAACCCTCGACTTTAGTCGAAACAAACTCTTGCTTTCAAAGTGTCGTTGTTTCCAATGGATTTAGAAATTTTGTTATCCTCAGTGACAGAATCAAGCAATTCGACTTTTTATGGTCTAACGTTTTTTTAACATGTTCCTTAGAACAGTAAAATTACGAACCTCCGCTATCTCGATAGTAAAACCTAGTTATCCATCTTGTTTGGAAACGTAGGTAATCCGACGTGAGCATTCGTTCCTCTTGAAAGAAGCATATGCTATTTGGGAGTCGTGGTGCTTTGGGGGATTGGAACGTTGAATTTTCCAAATTGATAAATCAGGTAATCCTTTGTCTGCGTAGCTTGGATACTTTTAAAACTTTTTATGAATAAGATAACAGATCTTGACATTCTTAAAGAAGAAGCCGAGAGATCCTAGTTTTTTGGAGTTTTCGGTACGCTTCGCTTTCGATATCTAGTTACGCTTGATACTACAATAAGAGAATCTACCTTATTGAGAACAAATGTTATTCTAGATGTTCCGACGAACCCTTAGATAAAGGACCCCAGCTACTTTCCATCATGAAGTCAAGCAATCTTTATTTTATGAGGTTTGTTTATTCATCCAGAATCCTCGACTTTAGTCGAAAGACGCTCGTGCTTTCAATGTGTCGTTGTTTCCTATGGATTTGGAAATTTTGTTATCCTCATTCGCTGAATCAAGTTATTCGAATTTTTATGTTCTAACGATTTTTGAACATGTTCATTAGAATAGTTAAATTACGAACCACCGGTATCTTGATAGTAAAACCTAGTTGTCCATCATGTTGGAAACGCAGGTCATCCGTCGTGAGCATTCATTCCTCTAGAAAGAAGCATATGCTATTTGGGAGCCGTAGTGCTCTGGGGGATTGGAAGGTTAAATTTTCCACATCGTTAAACCAGGTAATCCTTTGTTTGCGTAGTTAGGATACTTTTAAAACTTTTAATGATAAGATGATGGATCTTGCATTCTCAAAGAAGAAGCCAAGAGATCCTAGTTTTTTGGAGTTTTCGTTATGCTTCACTTTCGAAATCTGGTTATGCTTAATACTACAATCAAAAAATCTATCTTGTTGAGAACAATTGTTATTCCGGATGTTCCAACGAACAATGAGATAACGGACCCCAGCTACTTTCGATCGTGAAGTCAAGTAATCCTTATTTTAGGAGATTTGTTTATTCATCTAGAATCCTCAGCTTTAGTCGAAAGAAGCTCTTGCTTTCAAAGTGTCACTGTTTCATATGGATTTAGAAATTTTATTATGCTTAGTCATAAAATTAAGTAATTTGTCTTTTTTTGTTCTAACGTTTTTTGAACATGTTCATTAGAATAGTTAAATTACAAGCCTTCGCTATCTGGAAAGTAAAACCTAGTTGTCCATCTTGTTGGAAACACAGGTCATCCATTGTGAGCATTCGTTCCTCTAGAAAGAAGCATATGCTATTTGGGAGTCGCGATGCTCTGAGGGATTGGAATGTTGAATTTTCCAAATCGTTAAATCAGTTAATCCTCTCTCTGCGTAGCTAGGATACTTTTAAAACATTTTACGAATAAGATGACGGACCTTGACATTCTCAAAGAAGAAGCCGAAAGATCCTAGTTTTTTGGAGTTTTTGTCATGCTTTGCTTTCGAAATCTGGTTATGCTTCATATTAAAATAAAAAAATCTATCTTATTGGGAACAAATGTTATTCCAGATGTTCCGACGAACCCTTGGAAAACGGACCCCGGCTACTTTCTATCGTGAAGTCAAGTTATCCTTATTTTAAGAGATTTGTTTTTTCACTCAGAATCCTCAGCTTTAGTTGAAAGAAGCTCTTGCTTTCAAAGTGTCGTTGCGTCCTGAAGATTTGGAAATTTTGCCATCCTTAGACGCAGAATTAAGTAATTCGACATTTTATGGTCTAAAGTTTTTTGAACATGTTCATTAGATTAGTTAAATTGCGAACGTCCGCTATATCGATAGTAAAACCTAGTTGTCCATCTTATTGGAGATGTAGATCATTCGTTGTGAGCATTCGTTCTACTAGAAAGAAGCATTTGCAATTTGGGAGCCGCGGTGCTCTGGGGGATCGGAACGTTGTCTTTTCCAATTCGTTAAATCAGGTAATCCTTTGTCTGCATAACAAGGATACTTCTAAAACTTTCTATGAATAACATGACGGATCTTGACATTCTCAAAGAAGAAGCCGAGAGATCCTTGTTTGTTGGAGTTTTCGTTATGCTTCGCTTTCGAAATTTCGTTATGCTTGATACTAAAATGAAAGAATCTATCTTGTTGAGAACGAATGTTATTCCAGATGTTCCGACAGAAACGTTGAAAACGGACCCCGGCAACTTTCGATCATGAAGTGAAGTAATCTTTATTTTAGGAGATTTGTTTATATATCCAGAATCTTCGGCTTTATTGGAAACAAGCTCTTGCTTTCAAAGTATCGTTGTTTCCTATTGATTTGGAAATTTTTTTATCCTTAGTCGCATATTCAAGTAATTCGACTTTTTATGGTCTAACGTTTTTTGAACATGTACATTAGAATAGTTAAATTACGAACCTCCGCTATTTCGATAATATAACCTAGTTGTCCATCTTGTTGGAAACGTAGGTCATTCGACGTGAGCATTTGTTCATCTAGAAAGAAGCATGTGCTATTTGGGAGCCACGGTGCTCTGGGGGATTGGAACGTTGAATTTTCCAAATCGTTAAATTGGTAATCCTCTGTCTGCGTAGCTAGGATACTTCTAAAACTTTTGAATAAGATGACGGATCTTCACAGTCTTAAAGAAGAAGCCGGGAGA
>JAMXBB010000237.1:0-13697 GCA_024138015.1 Lumnitzera littorea | reverse complement strand
AAGAATAAATATTTGTTTTTATCACTTAGAAAAATTTAGTTTCTAAAAATGATAAAAATGAATCGTCTATTTTCAAATTAGGACCTTTTTTAGATTTTTTCAAAAAAATAAAATTTTAATTTAGAACTTTCATTTTTTTAGAAATTTCTTCAGATAAATTGAATTGAATTAAAAACGTAAATTTGACATGTTTTCAAAATTAAAATCAATTTAACTCACTAAAGTTTTCATTAAAAGAACTACGTATGTCTGTTTCCGAATAACGGATATATAGGTACTTATGAGGTGATGATAAAAAATGAAAAAAACTTAAATTTCCTTTTTTTAGTTTAGATTATTTCATTTGTCCAATTAGAATGGTTAAACTGAGTTCCATTTTATAAAATAAAAAGGTGATTTTTAAAGATTAAAGTTAATTTTGGAAAGTCAATGGTACTCGTAAGGGTTTAAAAGTCTTAACGCCTGGATCCAGATTCTCTGGTTTTCAAAAAGCTGTTTGATAACTTGATTTTTTTTTAATCGATAAACTGGTAACTAAGTTATAACCAATCTAACCAATTGGTTACAACTTAAGCCCTTTTCCCAACTCTGGTTGGATGGTGACTCTAAATCTTTTTAAGTTGAAAAATGGTTTTCTATAAACCTTAGTTGAGGGCCAGTATTAAACGGGTAAGGGTTTAATATTGGTTAGTTTAAAGAAGACCTACTTTTATAAAAAGAACGAGGAAGGCGAAAAACCAGGCTTGATAGCTTGGCAACTTCATTGGGGACATCAAGAAGGTTAGCTATTCGGTTTTCCAAAATTAAAATTAATCTCTAAAATCACCTTAAATGCAATTTATTTACTCGTTTTATATTATAAATTATGCTAATATCATTTACTGGTTTTGTTTTTTGTGGAGAGGGATTTATTTTGCTACATCATGAATGCATGATAGATATGGTCAAACCCGAGCCGTCATAGGATCTTAGGATGGGGAGCCCTTGTGTAAAGTCTTGGGTGTAGTGGGGCAACCACCGTTCGAGGCCAATTAGGCTACCCCACTTAAACTTCGATGTGACTAAGGAGCCGTTTCTTCGTAAACGTGTGAGGTTACAGAGTTTAAAGACTGTTAGAACCCACTTTTCTTGCATTACATTTCATGGGGTCAATGAATAACTAACAAAGCAGCAATGTTACATAAAAAAGAAAAAAATGACAAAGATTTGGAATTTTTCCCTGTATTCTTCCTAGAATTAATTCTTCTTAGAATTAATGTACATAGGAGGTCTTGTATACTTTCTCTTCTTGTAATTAGTCTTTCCCTTATAATTTATGCTTTCTTTGTAATGTTTCAGAAATGGCCAGCTCATCCAATGCCAAGGTTTTCACCAAAGAGATTCATATCCACAAACCTACAAACCTAAAGCTTATACTTAACCAGTGGTTTCAAACCTTCAACCTAAGAGAGCAACAGTTCATTACCAACAAAATTAGACCTATACTCTCACTAGCCAAAGTGAAGGTTAACATTACGCTAGTGAGGGCCTTAGTCCATTTCTAAGAGCCCAAAGAAGTAGCTTTTCAATTTAGACCACATCTAATTAGCTCAACTCTAGCGGAGTACACCTAACTGCTCCAAGCTTCTCTTCTAGATGAAATATACATCCCAAAACTCAACACAGCATAACATATATCTTCTCAAAATTTTTAAGGATTCGTAAGACCGAGATAAATGGGGCCCTAGACGACTGCAACAAATACACCATCAAGATATGGGATCTAGTCCATTGGTTCTAGAATGAGCCCAGCTCTAACAAATAAGCATTGTTTCCTGGGAATTAGAGAGAAAACTGAATAAAGGCCTATGTGCTAGTTGTGTTTGCCACTATCTTGTTTCTAAGTGGGTCTCTTCTTATACATTTTAGAGTAACAGAGTTAATGACTCAATTTTGGGAAGGTAAGTCTTACATTCTTGCCTTACTTGTTGCGCAAATAAGGAGCCTTAATTTCCTTAAGAAAAGGGGCTATAAAGATCTTAGGTTAAGCATGGCACTATTAATGGTGTGGTTCATTAGTCACATCAAATGCTTTGGGTTAAATTTAATAAGGGGAGCATTCGCGAATAACATTGACCTTATTTATTCTTTCGTCGATAAGATCAAATTACCAGAAGATATCCCTACCCTTCTTTGGATAGAGGTTCTACGAGATTTTCGAGTAGAAGACATACTGTGGACTACCAGGTGGAGCAATTACACTAGGGTCATATTGATTTACAAGAATTACCATGCTGTGCCACTAATCGGGATGAGTTAGTGTACAAGCTACTATCCAAGCAACATGGTAAGATAGTTTAGAGGGATCTAGGACATAGTTCACAAACCTTCATTGGAACCATTCACTCTTAATCTTAAAGAGCCTCACTCCATAGAAAAGGCATCCAAATTTCACAAGATCAAAGCTTGGTGGGACACTCGAATTGTAAGCCTAAACATTGATTTCAGTGAGTTTATAGGAGAAGTGGACAAACGTTAGGTTACCAAAGAGTATTTATACAATCAACTTCATAAGGTAAGCGCAATGCGATATCAGTACTAGAAGTCCTTCAAACCTCCCCTATACGCCCTAACTCTGAAATGGTGACCTATATGGACCAAATGAAAGTACGTATGGAGATCCTCCATGATGAGAAAGACAAATGGGCAAACCCATGTCGAGAATCTAGACAAAGGTCGTACTCCCCGGAACACCAACTAAAGATGGCCTAGAAGAAAATTCAAGAGTTTGAAGAAGCGACTAAGCATGACCAAAAGAAGAAGAAAATGTCATCTGGCCCACAAAAAAAAAAAAAAGAAAATTAGTATAGATGAATTTGTACCTTTTACTTTCTTTTATGTAATAAGACTCTGGGAATCTAAAAATAATAAATAACTTGCCATTTTGTTAATCATTTGTTGATCCTCTCCTTTTCATCCGTGTGATTCAATTACATTTTATTGATTTGCATTCTTTTCAAAATATCTGTATGCTAACTTGTTAAGAAGTGGTTTTTACCCAAGTCACTAAGATAGCTCCCAAATGTCAAACTTTCCAAAGAAGCCCCATCAAAACTCGTTCTCAAAAAAGAATGGCCAACTATGGAAACAACAACAATAATGGCAATGGCAACCCCCAAGTTATTCACTCCATAGAGTTGAGATTCCAATCTTTGGAATGAACAATGGGAAAGATGGCAGATCAACTAAGCTATCTTGTTAATAGCATCTCTTTACTTAGGTCTATAGCCCCATTAAATGAAGAGCACTCCAAAGCCCGATATAGCAAGAATATTAAGGCCCTACCCCTTAAAATAGAAGAAGCTTACCCCAAAGGCAATCAGGGCTTTGAATCCTTTGAAACTGAAGGGGTATTTCCAAAGGCTAACCCAACCTTTGAGCCGAATACTTACTCATTCCCGATCAACCCAAAGCCTAAAGTTGACTAGGATAGGTTGAAGGAGCTCAAGGAGTGGTTAACTCAATAGATTACCGAAAAAATGAAAATGCTTGAAGTGTATGATGGATTCGAACACGCTGAAACAACAGACTTCTCTGCCTATGATTATAGAAGCTTCCCAAAAAAATTTAAAGTACTTGACTTTGAAAAATACAACTGGACTGGATGCCCCAAGTTACACACCCGGCCGTATGTACGTAAGATGGGCAACTATGCACAGTATGATCAAGTCATGGTCTACATGTAAGCTTCCAAAATTGAGTTTAGGATAACCGAGCTCAGATTTAGGGCTTTTAGGGTAACTTATCCAATTGAGCCCAAACTTTGCAACTAGAATGAAAAAGTTAGTCGAGATATTACAGTGAAGTTAGATTTTAGTAATAACGATCTGAAATCCCAATTTTGCCCTTAGAAATTGGAGTATTTACTAAAGCCCTAAAATGTTCAGAACTCCTAAAATTGAACTTAGATTACAACGAGAACTTAGAGATAAGTTAATTGAGCTATAAAATGAGATAATGTAGTATAATTTACTATAAAAAAATACACGTAATTTTTTAGTATACCCGGTACAAATAATAATTATACTCGTAAATTAACTTTAAATTGAGTAATTATATATATATTGTGTTGAATTCATGAAATTAACCTTAGAATGTATTCTAAAAATAAAAGATATGCTAGAAACTTAATTATATGAGTAAATTTATATATTTCACATGTTATTACATAAGGTATAACCTTGTATATTAATTAAAATAATTAATTCTAACATATAATATCTATATTTAAGTAATTATTTAATAAAAGAAAAAGAAAAATTAATTAAATAATATTGGAAGGAGGCGTGGCAGGAGGATGAAATTGCAATGCTGATTCAAAAGGTGAATGTATAATATTTGGACACCTCATGCATAAAAAAAAAAAAAAAGAAAGAAATTGGAAAAGAAAATATGAATTAATTAAAGAAAAATTCCTAAACCGACTTTGAAGCACTATAAAAAGCCAAGATCATCAGACAAGATAGTTTTAGCAATTTGGAATCAGAGAAAATCGGAAAGAAAAATTAGAAAAAAATTGTAGAAAAAAAAACAAATTTAGAAAAAAACAGAAAAATTAGTGAAAGTGTGGAAACCTAACCTAGAGTAGATCTGCTGTGAAACCCAGCCAACCCCACACGGTCCACCCACCGCGCCAACCGTCCGACAACCGCCCAGCCACCGCCGGCCACCGGAGCACCCAAGAACACCAAGGTCAAATTTCTGCCCTGTTTTTCAATAATTTCTAAAAAATAGTAAATCCGCCCAGAAAATTATGAAAAAAATTACACTTAGGTTATTTTAGACATGCTTTCATGTGATATTTTTATTTTTGAAAAATTCGTAATATTTAATATACTTCATTAAGAAATATGTAATTCATCCAAATATATATTAGTGAAATAAATATACTATATGATGTTGTTTCTAGCTGAAAATTTTTGTGTAGGATGAGTATGATATATGGGTAATTTCTACGTAGCCCAAATTTTTATTTGAATGATTTTAATATTTATTGGATTTTTAGGCTTGAAATTGGTCCGAAAATAGGCTGAAATTATGAATTTAATAGGAAATTATGAAATTAATTGATGAAATGGACATGTACTGATCTATAATAAATAATAATGGTATTGAGTCAGATTGGAATTAATTGGATGCTAAAAGAATTATAATTGGATAATTAGTCAAATTTAGGGGTAAAATCGTCAATACGAAAATATAGGCAATAGGTTGAAAACTTGAAACCGAGTGATAATTGAATTCCCTATATTTTTAGAAGTCCATAGAAATTTTCGGGGAATTATTAGGTGATCCGAACTATTTACTACGAATTTATTAAGTAAAATAGCTTAAATTACAAGTCGGGATGTATTTGTAATATTAATAGACTAAAATGAGTAAAATAGATAAATAAAACCTATATATAGGATCGCTAGTCGAATTGGGTTAAATAGAGATTTTATTACAATTATTAATATTTTCTGATCGGGATGTACTTTAGGTGTATTAAAATTGAATAATACTTATATTATTACAATATAAGGACAAATTGGATAAAATATAATTTAAAACTGTAAATTATGCATAATACGGTCGTTTTTATATAATTATGTATAATTGTATTAAAAATTCAAACTACCCGTTAAAATCCATCTCTAAGAACAGGACTCATAAGATGTGTCGTTAAGTCTATACGAACTCAATGACACTAGTTTTGTCGAAATCGGATAACCTTAAGCAAACTAGCTTATATCTATAACATATTCAAGAATATACACATTTCGGTAACTCTACCGGAATCAAAACGTGAATTAATAAATAAAAAGTACGTTTCGATACGATCAAAACGATATATAATACGTAATAGTAAATATGATGTATAATGTTAATGATTAATAATTTAATAACATGACAGTATATTATGGAAATAATATATATATGTATATATATATATCCATTTTAGATTAAACCCTAATGTTTTCGTAATTATTACGAAAACTAAATTTAGACCTTTTGTGTAATTAGGACCTTCCAAAGACGGCTGACAATTCAAGTCAGAAATAACGAACGTCTGAACAAGTAAGTTGGGATGGTAGCTTCGCCGCTGTTTGGGTACTATTTTAAAAGTATCCGGAGACCCAAGAGTACTTTTGGTTGTGTTTGTAGTTAGATGATTATGCGCATGCTATGTGTGTGAATGATACTCTGTTGTGACAGGAGTTCAACTCCTTGGTGTGCTGTTCTGCATATTTGCATGGATTCTGTATTGTGTGAACTTATTGGTCACCTCTGATTATCACTAATGATTATTCGACTAAAGTGTAATTGGTCACGCATAATCACCCGTTAGGGGAAACGATTAAGAGTGTTAAGCCAAACACCGACTTCCTTCAATGAGGATAGCTAAAATGGTCCTTTCCCCATCCTTAGTCGAACTAAGTGATAGGCGAGGAGGTCGCGGCAAGGTTGGGGGCCGTGGTTCGAAGGCGGTCTTGGGAGGGGGGTGTTCTCCATTGCACAAGCCCGGGTTTGGTTTAACTTTAGTCGCGATGAAACTCCTCAATCCGGGTTGGAGCGGATGAAATTTCTCTAACCTCACAGTGGACCGGTTAACACTGTGCGATGTTTTCATTTGAGTGATTGCATTGCATTTCATCATAATTATTAACCTTATTTGTGATTGTATAGTACTCTTCTGACTCCGCCCCACTTACTGAGCTAGTTGTGCTCACACCCCTACAGACTCTTTTGCAGGTACTGAGTGAAGATAAAAGATGTTCCGGTACCAACGTTCTCAGGTTAGTGTGCTGCTGTGTGGGAAAGTGAGGAACGAGGAATTTAACTGAACCTGAGCTTTTGCTTTGTCTTTAAGTTTTGAAGAAAACTAAATGGGAATTCCCTGGGAGCCCACTAGTTTTCTAACTTATTGTATATAAATCGTATAACCTGTGGTTTTTTAAAAGACTCTGATTGTAATCCTTACCCTTGGACGTGAAATGTTTTATAATTACTGTTGTAGTACTAAACTACAGATTGTATAGAACAAGTATTTTGTTAAAGCTCTACCATAGGTTTGGATATTAACAGATGTCAGAACAGACGTTTCAAGCTGGTTGAGTTGTGCGCCTTGTGTAAACTGCGTCTACGATAGCAGCTGTGAGGTCAGCTTCTATCTTAGATTAGTTTACACGGCGGGACTGTTATGACTCTTCTTGTTCGGGGCGTGACACTACACCTTTCAAGACAACCTGATAGGTCTTACCTTAACCTGGTATGCCCAGTTGGACTTAAATCAGGTGAATACATGGGAGAAGTTGGCCAGAGCATTCTATGAGCAATATAGATTTAATGTCGAAGTGGTACCAACAATGATGGATTTGGTTACCCTAAGGAAAAGGCACAATGAATCCTTCAAAGAATATGCTCAAAGGTGGAAGTCCCTAGCTGCAAGGGTATCTACACTTATGATTGAAAGAGAGTTGATGGCAACTTTCATTAACACTCTTAAGAGGCCCTACTTCGCTTACCTAATTGGATAAGCCTCTTTTAGCTTTGTAGAAATAGTGGTAGTGGGGTATCAAATTGAGAGTGTTGTTTCGTCTAGCAAGCTGTAAGAAACAGCAAATAGAAGACTACCCTCTACTAAGCCCACCACCAGTAAGCTTAGAGAAGCTACTATCAGTATGGTCAACTCGAATGCAAGACCTAACTCTCGAGTTTCTTTTAGAATGAATCCCCCACTAGCTCAACCACAGTATAAAAGTCAACCACAGGTTAGCAAAGCCCTAAGATAGTTCACCAGAATACCTGTTCCTCTTAGTCAAGTGCTCGAGAAGTTAAGAAGAGATAATCTACTCCATTTTGAGGTTCCTAGTGAAAGGTACAAGCCGAGGTTCTTTGATCCCAATGTAAGATGTTAGTATCATCTAGGGCAAGTAGGCCATTCAACTGATTCGTGTTGGAGGTTGAAAAACAAAATTCAAGATTTGATCGATGAAGGTACAGTACAATTGGATTTTGTAGAGGCTCTTACCCCAAACATCAACAACAACCCACTGCAAAACCATGGACCTATCATCAATATGATATCTGACCACTTAAAATCTGCCATCAACATGATTGGTCGAAACCAAGAACTAAATATTTATAGGTTCTACAAAAAAGAGGTCCCACAAACTAAAAGATATACCTTCCACGTACCTGTGGCCCTAGAAAATTATAAAGCTGCTCCCCTTAATTACCAGGCAATAAACTAGGGGTAATCAAGCTCAATTGTAGGAGGGATCACTCACTCCAGTAGAACCTATGATTCGAGGGAAAACCTAAAAAAGAAGGGCGTATTAGAAATGCCAAACACCAAACAAGTTGAACATGAAGAAGGATTAACTACCTTTACCAAGATGATCAAGTCTAGTGAGTATAAATAATGGACTAGCTCGCTAAGACTTCGGTACAAATATCCCTCATGAATCTGTTGATGGCATCAGATAGACATCGAGAAGCCTTATTTAGAACACTAAGTGATGTCAAGGTCCCTCGTGAAATCCTGGTTGAAAGGATCAACTCTGTCACTAATTCCATCCTCACCATGGATCAAATTTCTTTCTCCATCGAGGAACTGGGTGAAGAAGGTTCCTATCACACAAAGCCTTTGTTCATAATAGTGAGGATAAATAACATCATCGCAGCAAGAGTCCTCATTGACAATGGATCATCTCTCAATGTTTGCCCTTTGGCCACCCTCGACCTATTGGGCGTCGATACAACTGTTATCAAACCTAGTTCAATAACAGTAAGAGCTTTTGATGGATCCAGGAGAGAGATAATAAGAGAGGTTGACTTACCAGTTGATATCGGCCCACAAACGTTCAATATCCCATTCTAGGTTTTAGACATTCCAAGGACCTTCAATTTGTTATTGGGAAGGCCTTGGATACATTCAATAGGGGCCATACTGTCAACTCTTCACTAGAAAGTTAAGTTCATCTCCAATGGCCAAGTCATCACAATTCTAGGTAACCAAGATTATGAAATCTATAAAGAGACGGCCATAACCTATATTGGTATAGAAGACCAAGAGTACTTTGGGCTCTAAATGTTTAATGAGGTGTCCATGATCACCAATCAGCAGAAGGAAGAGAGGCAGAAATTCAAAGAAGGCCAGTTTGGGACCTATAGGTTAGGATACATTCCAACCCCGATGGAAGAATTGCAAAGAATGCAAGCTAGAGGTAGAAAGGGTGATAGGTTATATCACGCTCTAATGACCTTCCCTCCATTGTTAGAAACTTTCATCAGGGCCAAAGCCCAAAACTTAAAGCCCACTAAAGAAGGCACTTCCAGCAAAAATGAAGGGGCTAGCCTATTCAATAAATCCAAGCACTTGAATAATTGGTTCTCTATCCCTGTGAATAACAATAAGTCTTCCTTAGGGTAAACGATGAATCATGATCTAGTATTTTATGGAATCTTGTAATAAATTACCTCTATTCTTCAAATGCTTGTACTTGAAAGAGAGTTCCCCAAAATAAAATCAGCTTCTTTTCCCTTTACTCCTACCTTACTTATACTTTTTCCTTTTATATACTTTTCTTTTTCTCTAGATGCCACGGTTCGAACAAAGGCCATGGATACCTCGCGCAGATAGGTGACAAAAATATTAATATCACTTTTAAGCCTATTGGGTTAGTCGTTGGAAGTGATGTTAATGACCATAATGACGTACAAGAATGCTGACAAAAACATGAAATGAGTAGATTTTTCATTGACAAGCCAATAGAGATAATTAATGTCGGTGCCAACGAAAACCTTAAGGTGTTGAAGATTAGGGGAAATTTAGAAGAAAAGCAAAAGATAGAGATGACAACATTACTATCTGAATACCAAGATGTATTCGCATGGTCTTATGACGACATGCATAGATTAGACCTGTTGATCGTAGTCCATCACTTACCCACACAAGAGGATATTAAGCCTAAGAAACAAAAGTTGAGAAGGCTTTGACCAGATATCCTATTGAAAATCAAAGAAGAAGTCAGAGAACTATTGGAAGTCGGCTTCATTGAGGTATCTGATTATCCCTAGTGGGTAGCTAACATAGTACTAGTTATAAAGAAGAACGGAAAAGTCAGAGTGTACATGAACTTTTGAGACCTTAATCAAGCAACCCCTAAAAATAATTTTCCTTTGCCCCATATCGATATATTGGTCGATAACACAGTCAGAAACTACATTTTCTCTTTCATGGATGAATTTTCCAAGTATAACCAAATTCGAATGGCTGAAGAACATAAAGCCAAGACAACGTTCATTACAACTTGGGGCATATTTTACTACAAAGTGATGCCTTTCGGACTCAAAAATGCTGGGGCAACTTACCAAAGGGCCATGGTAACAATCTTTCAAGGCATGATGCATAAAGAAGTTAAAGTATATGTCGATGATATGATTGCTAAGTCCAAGGAAGGAGAAAATCAAGTAGAAAAATCAAAGGAGATTGTTTGATAAGTTGAGAAAATTCCAATTGAAACTCAACCCAGAGAAGTGTACTTTCGGAGTGACTTCAAGGAAGTTATTAGGTTTCACAATTAGCTAAAGGGGCATCGAAGTGGACCCTAATAAAGTCAAAGCGATAGTTGACCTACCCCTACCGTACACACTTAAAGAAATCAAAGGTTTGCTGGGTTGTTTAAACTATATAGCCCAATTCATATCCCAACTCACGGGAAAGTGTTGTCCTTTGTTTAAGTTGTTAAAAAAGAATGCCAAGATCAACTAGGATGAAGAGTATGAGCAAGCCTTTACAACAATCAAAGAATACCTCATGAACCCTCTAATTCCGGTAGCTCCAAAACCCGGGAAACCTTTATTCCTATACTTAACAATATAACCAGAGTCCATGGGGTGCATGCTTGGCCAAAAAGATGAGGAAGGGAAGGAACGGGCTGTATACTACTTGTGCAAGAAATTCACTGAAGGGGAGTAGAGATATTTAGAAATTGGAAGAACCTACTGTGCTTTAGTCTGGGTAATGCATCGGCTTAAACAATATATACTCTACTACCAGGTTGAATTATTGACTCAACATGATCCCCTAAAGTACTTGGCAAACAAACCAGCCTTAATTAGCGGAATCTCAAAATGGCAAATGCTGCTATTAGAGTTCGACATTACATATGTGAATCGGAATTTAGTTAAAGGGCAAGCTTTAGCAGATCAATTAGCATAAAATCCCTTTGATAGCACTCCCCAAGAAGTACAAGTCAATTTCCCCGATGAGGGTATCTTAGTAGTTGAAGGAAACTCTGATAAAGGAAAGGATAACGAGCTACCAAAATGGAAAATGTTCTTTGATGGCGCAACCAATATGTCTGGGTGTGGAATTGGGGCAATACTAATATCCCCTGAACGTGCTCAATATCCTGTGGCCATAAGGCTTGTTTTCCCATACACTAATAATATTGCTAAGTATGAAGCATGCATCATGGGACTCAAGATGGCCCTAGAAAAAGACATTCAAGAATTAGAAGTATATGGAGACTTCTCGCTCATTATTAGCCAATCCCATGTGGAGTATAAAACTAAAGATCTTAAGCTAGTACCTTATCATCGACATTTAACGGAATTAATGGAAATTTTCAAAGAAGTTACGTTCAATCACGTACCAAGAACTTAGAATCAATTTGTTGATGCCTTAGCTATGCTAGCATCTATGATCCAAATATCTGGTGGAGTCAAGATTTAACCCCTTAATATTGAAATTGAAAACAAGCCTGCCTTCTGTCGAATAATTGAGGGTATGAACGACTAAAAACCATGGTACTGTGATGTTAAAACATTCCTACAACAAGGTACATACCCTGAAGAGGCTAAGAAAAGAGACAGAGAGATGATTAGGAGATTAGCCACTCGATTCCTAATAAGCGAGTCTACCTTATACCGATGCTCATTTGACAGTACACTCTTAAAGTGTGTGGATGACAAAGAAGTTGAGAAGTTAATGAAAGAAGTACATGAAGGAGTATGTGGCCCTCTCATGAATGGATACATGCTGTCGAAGAAAATCATGAGGCTAGGGTATTATTAGTTGACAGTGGAGAGTGATTGTATCAAACACGTTAGGCATTGTCACCTATGCCAAGTTTATGCAAATAAGATAAATGCCCCTCCTTAGGAACTATACACCCTTTCAGCACCATGGCCTTTTTCAATGTAGGGCATAGATATCATCGACCTTATCACTCCAAAAGCATCCAAGGGACATTACTTCATATTAGTTGCTATAGACTACTTCAGCAAATGGGTAGGGGCTTCGTATCGCGACCCGAGGGGGCTAGTCGTGGCAGTCGCCGTATACCGTACAAAGGATTGTAGATTGAGTTCCCTTATAATCGACAACCCTTTAATACGATACACAAGGCTACAACAACTACTAACTACCAAGAGTACGTAAGCTTAAGCAATAGCATTTCATGATGAATAATAATATAGAAAACATAACACATAATTTATGTGTATAAAAGTTTATAGATACAGCGTTTGAAACATGTCTAAAGTCAGACTAATATAAAAATTACATATTCAACTCTACATTTAATCAAAAGTACTCTTTGTCATCAAATAGCTCCTACATTGACCCCATAGAGAAAGCTAACCTCGGGCATACAACGGCCTGACTCCACGAATAAGTCGGCCTGCAAAAGGAGTCTATAAGGGTATAAGCTTACTAGCTTAGTGAGATATTTTCCCTCAACCATACAGCAATCAAGTTATACTACCGTTAAGCTCAATCAAATGAATGCATGAACAAGCAGTATACCAAACAAATACATGCAGGTGACCAAGTACTGCATGTAACTCAGATTTAATGCCCTCCGAAGTTAGGGTTGGAGATTCTTCGGTACAGTCAGATCTGGGTATCATATTAGAACTTATTTTATAACGAAACTCCGCGTTTCGTATTTAAAATGTAATGGTACATCCATTACTAGCTTTATCAAAACGAGTTCTACATATGATTATGAGTAAGTTCACGCAGCCTTCACTCACCCCTAAATGAAGGCCTCTAGACTCGACCCATAGCCAGGCGGTTGGCGTCTCCAACGCCTAGTCATCCCGCGGGTAAGGGTAAGGTCATATCATACGTGTACACCGTACGAAATCAATAACATTCAATAATCAACCCAAGTATGGCCTCTCGTTACCTCCGTGTAATGTGACTGCCCGGAATTAGTTATGCAATGCATGATTCATGAATGATCCAAGTTAACTTTTCTAGTCAAATAAAAGTTATGTCATATTTAATCAGTAATCATTCCAAGTCACAAACAATCAATCTATTGAATCTACTATGCAACAAACATTATATTATTGAACTTTAAAATAGATTCACAATTCACAACAATTATCATGCACAAGCATAACCTAACCCCATACACATACATTTATACATCATAATTTAGATTTACTACTTACAAGCACAAACAAGTATAGAATCATAAGGAAAAACTCACTCGGTCATGGTTAGTTTAGGGATCGTAATAGTTGGTGGGCAGCTTAGGGTCGATATCGAGATCACCTGAGAATAAGGAAAATTTGTAAGATAGGGAATTTAAAACTAACTAGAGTTATAATGTATAAGGTTTATTTCACTTAGTTACGTGAAACTGTCGATTCGA
>JAMXBB010000236.1:0-13710 GCA_024138015.1 Lumnitzera littorea | reverse complement strand
TATCTTGCTTGTATTGAGAAAAATATATCTTTGTTATATGAATAGCTACTTACAAACTACTTTAGTTCAGCTCGTTTTAAGCTCCATAGATTGATAAATTGATATATAGATATACTATTAAGAGAATAGCCCATTTTCGTTTTCACATCCTTAAAATGATTATTATATATAGCTAAATTACTACTAAATTTTTAATATTATCTTTATCAATACTATTTAATCCCTAAAGCTTTGACAACCGTTGTATTGTTGCTTATCAAATTGACAAAACTAATAAGTATGCTCTTTTTAGAAAACTACTTAACCTACAATATTCAATTAGATTGAGGATTATTAAGGTAAAATGATCCTACAAGGCCACAACCATTATGCAAACTTCTTGGCAGTTGTTTCACCATCTTACCAATTGCATAAGCTTCTCTCTACTGCATTACAAAGAAACAACCTAGCCCATTATTCCATTATTCCCGTCCCTAATTGTGCATAGTTCTTGCATGTTTTTAATCTAAAGAGCAACCTTTGGTTACACTTCTAACTATTAGCACTATTCTAAAATTCAAATTTCTCTTTATGTAAATTAAATTAATGTGTCTATTTGATTTCAACTCCAATATAGCATGCCTCTTCTTCCCTTCTCTATCCCCCATCCCTTCCTTTCCTTTGATTATATTTATTATTATTATTATTATTATTATTATTATGTCAATGGAACTGCTTTTCTTCTCTTAGTGTTCTTTTTTAACCATTATACTCAAAGACTTGTATTGTAATATCTTTGAATGAGTCAATTTTTTATACATAATATTCTTTCAAGTAGTAGGTATTAACTTTGAAATAAAAAAAGAAAAGAAAAAAGCATAATTACTCAATGACGATTTGTGTGTATAGTTATTTTAGACTTTATGTTTTATTGTATTATTATATTTAAATTTTGAGCATGCATCATAAATGTAAGTGTATTAGTTTAGTAAATTCACTTAATTAAACAATCTTCTCCAAGTTATAGATAAGATGTCATGCTTTAAAGCTAAGGCTGTCAGTGCAATATCTCTATTGCATACTGTAACTTAGTATGAGCATTTTATGCTCGACCAAAATCTATTATAGCATTTATTAAACCATCAACTCTTAAAAAGTAACTTTCTATAAGAAAATATTAATTAAGTTAACCTATCAATGAAAGTCTCCAAGTCAAAATAAGAAAAACTGAATCAAATTTCTAAATCATCAAAAGTATGTTGAGTTCAACATTTCCTTTACTCATCTTTATATGGTTATAAGTGCTATCATGCTTTCACCACTAAAATAAAAGGTTAAATCCCAATTAGTCATAAAAATCTTTATCCTTAATAAGTTCATCACTTGAAATGAAATCTTAGAGGGGCTAAGTAGTAATAAAAGATATAAAGTGACTACGTATGTTATCATGCGCATATTAAACCACACACAACTTAGAATATCCATATGCAACAATCAACATCCAATAATGGAATGAATTACATAATTATATACATGTTTATTTATTACACTTCACTTATAACCTAGTTTAGATGACTTTGTAGCCGATTTAAAAGTACGAATGCTTAATACTCCTTGAGTCATTTTAAAAATGTAGACCAATCCTGCGCCTCAGGGTATGTTTCTAAACTGCCAATCTTTCATTGCCCCATAGAGCCAGTTTTAAATTTATGGATCTATAATGCTATTGAGAGTCATATTTTAAATATGTAGATCTTTAGATCCTATAATCAATTTCGAAATTTTGAAACAAATCTTTAGTCTACTTTATAAAGTGTAGAGTAGGTCCCTCAAGTCTTATAAATTTTATTTTTGTGGGGAAATCCTTAGAGTTTAGTTATGAAAATATCAATCTATTGATTTTAAATTGTCATATGGCAAGTTCATCAAAGCTTTCATATTCATATACATATTATATTGAATCCAGACATCAATCAATGTCGTGCAACCAAATAAAGATACAATCTTTTGGGATTTATGGATAAGTATGAAAATGAAATATATCTTTTTCCTTTTTTTTTGGGATATTTTGATTTTATGTAACAAGAAATAGAACAATTAAAGCATATAGACAATTACTATATTTCAATAATCTTGTGATGATATAAATAAATAAAGTTATAATTAGACATGTCGATATGACTCATAGAACAATCCAATTATAGACACAAGAGAAATTTAAGATAAATTCATTCCATTGAATCTACTTGTAAAGATATGCAATAGGTTTTATGATCAAAGAAAATATTTGATAAACTAAAACATTCTGTCTCTAATTACAATTGTACAGTCATTAAATACTAATATAAGAGAAAACTCTAACCTGATAGCAAATTTTTAATCAAACTAACTAAATAAATAAAGTAATTATAGGAAAGTCAAAAATTGAATGAATGGCCCGTCCATAATTGAATACAATGTGAAAATGCTTCATGTGGCCTTGTATTCCACGAGTGAGTCATCGATGCTTATACTTAGAGGATGTTTAACGGGCATGTAGGATGACGGGCTTAAAGAATGGTATGGGCATCTCTCTTGACTCGAGTACATGTTTGACGTTACAACACATAAATTGCGCAACAAATCTTATTTAGGGAGTATAGATGGGTGTGTACTTTCTTCAACTCCAATTTTCTTTATTTTAGCTACAAGAACTTAAACCAATCCTTGGATCTTGATGGCATGAGTTGATGTGCTCATCATATCCTCCCTCTTAGGGAAGATTATACTTGAATCTTGAAGTCTTAATCTACCTTAATCAAAGATAAGCCTTCAAAATGCCAAAACAAATAAAGTAGTGTAGCTTAGGGATGTTTGAAATAAAACCTTCCACTTACACTCCTTCCATTCGTTAGGGGCCTCATCCATCAACTTTTAAATCATTAAACAACTAATTGAAACAAGGTATGCCCTATCCATAACATGCCATAGCTAATCTTATGTATTAGTAGTTGGTGAAAATCAATAGCATAAAACTCTTCGCATAGTTTCCTATTCTCTCCTTCTACTAACCTCTTTAACTTTCTTGGTAGGAACTTCATCAACTTTGTAAACCCTATTTTTAGTAGGCTTACAATTCGACTAAGAGTACTTCCTAAACATGCCCAAGGATCAACTAAACTAAGAATACTAGTTTATATTTAAAAACGAATTTAACTTTCCAATTCAAAAGTTTATTATTGATAAAACTCGAACATGAAAAACTGCGAACTCTAAAGTTACCCAAAACCCTAAACACTAAAGCAATTAAAGACTTGTAACCCTAAGTAATTAATCAATAATTTAATTTGAATAATTTCATTCAACTCTAGAAAATTTCATAATTTTATAAGAATTAAATCATAATCTATAAAACAATTTAAGAAGTAAACTTTAAAAGAATTTCCTATAAGACAATTTATTTATCTTCATGCCTAAGCCTTATACATGTGAATAAGTAAACTAACCAATCACCCTAAATAACTTATCAATTGAGAGGTGGAATCATTTATCAATTGATAACTTATCAAAAATTGGTGATAAGACACTTTCCTTATCATACCTTAACTTATACTACATATGGACAAGTTATCACAAGATTTCATGTGTTTAATAAAGAAGATAAGACAATTCCATGCCATAAAAGAAGCCTAATGGCCGGTTCTTACAAGGCTAGAAAGGGAGGCCATGTCTTGTCTTTCATCCATCAATCACTTTGTCTTATAGTCCACTATTCACCCCTTAATGCTTACATTATCTAGTCTTATCAAATGTTAGTATTTATGTAAGCTATAAGACAACAAAATCAAGCTTCTTAAACACACAACCCTACCCCCATACAACCGACCACTCTCTCTCTCATATCCCTCACTTTCACTTTCATTTTTACTTCCATTTCTTTCACTTGAAAATCAACCCAAAAGTGGAAATACAAAAACCCCATAAAATCAACTTTGTCACCACTTGTAGCTCCAATCCTCATGGCACAAAAGCATCACTTTGTATACTCCATTTGTCAACCTTCAAAACTACTTTTAGGATCCTTAGAACACCCTTTAAACCCCACTTCAAAGGACTAAAACTCAAGATTCTGAAAAGGTGGCAAGAAGGAAAAAGTAAGACAAAAAGCTTAAGTGAAAACTTAATGCACTACCACCATACTTTTGCTTTGTGGATGAGTAAGTGTTTCTTTGTGTTAATAGCCTAGTATTTCATTAACATGTTTTCTTGAGGATATTAGTATGATCATAAGTTGATGAAATAACTAAGACTACCCTAAGAAGCAAACTCATGAAACCCTTACATGAAAGTTGACTTATGAGTATGTAATGTTAGTGTTATATATAGATACTTATTTAACACTTACAATGGAAGATTTTAAGTTGAGAAAATCATGAAATGAGCACTCAGATGAGAGGATAGCATACTGCACGTGAATCGTTGTTGTGCCATTTGCATTGGCTACATAGATTCAAAAAGCGTGCAGTACGTTGCGGCTGCGATCATACCAGCACGAGGGCACCGGATCCCGTCAGAACTCCGAAGTTAAGCGTGCTTGTGCGAGAGCAGTACTATGATGGGTGACCTCCTGGGAAGTCCTCGTGTTGCACCCTTTTTGCCGACACGACGTCGATGTCCATGCTAGAATTAGAACGTGCGGGTGCAGCATCGGTTGGCAGGACCCGTGCAATTTCCTCGGCGACGATTACGCACCCCGAATCGTTTTCGCGACTTTTGCATTAGCTACAAAGATTCGAAAAGCGTGCAGTACGTTGCGGGTGCGATCATACCAGCACGAGTGCACCGGATCCCATCACAACTCCGCAGCTAAGCGTGCTAGGGCGAGAGCTGTACTAGGATGGGTGACCTCTTGGGAAGTCCTTGTGTTGCACCCTTTTGGCCGACACGACGTCGATGTCCATGCCAGAACTAGCACGTGCGAGTGCAGCATTGGTTTGCGGGACCCGTGCAATTTCCTCGGCGACGATTACGTCCCCCGAATCGTTCTCGCGCCTTTTGCATTGTCTTCAGAGATTCGAAAAGCGTGCAGTACGTTGCAGGTGCGATCATACCAGCACGAGTGCACCGGTTCCCATCAGAATTCCGAAGTTAAATGTGCTTGGGCGTATGCAGTACTAGGATGGTTGACTTCCTAGGAAGTCCTCGTATTGCACCCTTTCTCCGACACGACGTAGACGTCCGTGCTAGAATTAGCACGTGTGAATGCTGCATCGGTTTACGGGATCCGCGCAATTTCCTCGGCGACGATTACGTCTCCAGAATCGTTATTGCGCCTTTTGCATTGGCTAGATAGATTCGAAAAGTGTGCAGTACGTTGCAGGTGCGATCACACCAGCACGAGTGTACCGGATCCCATCAGAACTCCGAAGTTAAGCGTGCTTGGGCGAGAGCAGTACTAGGATGGGTGACCTCCTGGGAAGTCCTCGTGTTGCACCCTTTTTCCGGATACGACGTCCACGTCGGTGCTAGAATTGGCAAGTGCAAGTGCAGCATCGGTTTGCGTTGGCTACATAGATTCGAAAAGCGTGCAGTACGTTGCGGGTGCGATCATACCAGCACGAGCGCACCGGATCCCATCAGAACTCCGAAGTTAAGTATGGTTGGGCGAGAGCAGTACTAGGATGGGTGACCTCTTGGTAAGTCCTCGTGTTGCACCCTTTTTCACGACACGTCATCGACGACCGTGATAGAATTAGCACGTGTGAGTGCAGCATCGGTTTGAGGGTAACGTGCAATTTCCTCGGCGACGATTACGTCCCCCGAATCGTTCTTGTGCCATTTGCGTTGGCTACATAGATTCGAAAAGCGTGCAGTACGTTGCGGGTGCGATCATAATAGCACGAGTGCACCGGATCCCATCAGAACTCCGAAGTTAAGCATGCTTGGGCGAGAGCAGTACTAGGATGGGTGTCCACCTGGGAAGTCCTCGTGTTGCACCCTTTTTCACGATACAACGTAGACGTCCGTTATAGAATTAGCACGTGTGAGTGCAGCATCGGTTTGAGGGACCCGTGCAATTTCCTCGGCGACGATTACGTCCCCCGAATCATTCTTGTGCCATTTGCATTGGCTACATAGATTCAAAAAACGTGCAGTACGTTGCGGGTGCGATCATACCAGCACGAGTGCACCGGATCCCATTAGAACACCGAAGTTGAGCGTGCTTGGGCGAGAGCAGTACTAGGATGGGTAACCTACAGGGAAGTCCTCGTGTTGCACCCTTCTTGCCGACAAGACGTCGACGTCCGTGCTTGAATTTGTACGTGCGAGTGCAGCATCCGTTTGCGGGACCCCTGCAATTTACTCGGCGACGATTACGTCCCCCGAATCGTTCTTTCACCTTTTGCATTGGCTGCATAGATTCGAAAAGCGTGCAGTACGTTGCGGCTACGATCATACTTGCACGAGTGCAACGGATCCCATCATAACTCCGAAGATAAGCGTGCTTGGGAGAGAGCAGTATTAGGATGGGTGACTTCTTGGGAATTCCTCGTATTGCACCCTTTTTGCCGACACGACGTCGATGTCTGTGCTAGAATTAGCACATGCGAGTGCAGCATCCGTTTGCTTGACCCGTGCAATTTCCACGGCAACGATTACGACCCCCGAATCGTTCTTGCGCCTTTTGCATTGGCTACAAAGATTCGAAAAGCGTACAGTACGTTGCGGGTGCGATGATACCAGCACGAGTGCATCGGATCCCATCAGAACTCCGAAGTTAAGCGTACTTGGGTGAGAGCAGTACTAGGACGGGTGATCACCTGGGATGTCCTCGGGTTGCACCCTTTTTGCCGACACGACGTCGATGTATGTGCCAGAATTAGCACGTGCAAGTGCAGCATCGGTTTGCGGGAACCGTGCAATTTCTTCGGCGATGATTACGTCCCCCGAATTGTTCTTGAACATTTTACATTGCTACATAGATTTGAAAAACGTGCAGTACGTTGCGGGTGCGATCATACCAGCACGAGTGCACCGGATCCCATCAGAACTCCGAAGTTAAGCGTGCTTGGGCAAAAGCAGTACTAGGATGGGTGACCTCCTGGGAAGTCCTCGTGTTGCACCCTTTTTCACGACACGACGTCGACGTCCGTGATAGAATTAGCACGTATGAGTGCAGCATCGGTTTGAGGGACCCGTGCAATTTCCCTGGCGACGATTACGTCCCCCGAATCGTTGTTGTGCCATTTGCATTGGCTACATAGATTCGAAAAGCGTGCAGTACGTTGCGGGTGCGACCATATCAGCACGAGTGCACCGGATCCTATCAGAACTCCGAATTTAAGCGTGCTTGGTCGAGAGCAGTACTAGGATGGGTGACCTCCTGGGAAGTCCTCGTGTTGCACCCTTTTTGCCGACACGACGTCGATGTCCATGCTAGAATTAGAACGTGCGGGTGCAGCATCAATTTGAGGTACCCGTGCAATTTCCTCGGCGACGATTACGTCCCCCGAATCGTTGTTGTGCCATTTGCATTGGCTACATAGATTCGAAAACCGTGCTGTTCGTTGCGGGTGCGATCATACCAATACGAGTGCACCGGATCCCATCAGAACTCCGAAGTTAAGCGTGCTTGGGCGAGAGCAGTACTAGGATGGGTGACCTCATGGGAAGTCCTCGTGTTGCACCCTTTTTGCCGACACGACGTCGATGTCCGTACTAGAATTAGCACGTGCGAGTGCAGCATCGGTTGGCGGGACCCATGCTATTTCCTCGGCGACGATTACGTACCCCGAATCGTTCTCGCGACTTTTGCATTAGCTACAAACATTTGAAAAGCGTGCAGTATGTTGCGGGTGCGATCATACCAGCACGAGTGCACCGGATCCCATTAGAACTCCGCAGTTAAGCGTGCTTGGGCGAGAGCTGTACTAGGATGGGTGACCTCCTGGGAAGTCCTTGTGTTGCACCCTTTTGGCCGACACGACATCGATGTCCACGCTAGAATTAGCACGTGCGAGTGCAGCATTGGTTTGCGGGACCCGTGCAATTTCCTCGGCGACGATTACGTCCCCCGAATCATTCTCTCGCCTTTTGCATTGGCTTCAAAGATTCGAAAAGCGTGCAGTACGTTGCGGGTGCGATCATACCAGCACGAGCGCACCGGATCCCATCAGAATTCCGAATTTAAACGTGCTTAGGCGTATGCAGTACTAGGATGGGTAACCTCCTAGGAAGTCCTCGTATTGCACCCTTTTCTCCGACACGACGTAGACGTCCGTGCTAAAATGAGCACGTGTGAATGCAGCATCGGTTTGCATTAGCTACATAGATTCGAAAAGCCTGCAGTACGTTGCAGGTGCGATCACACCAGCACGAATGCACCGGATCCCATCAGAACTCCGAAGTTAAGCGTGCTTGGGCGAGAGCAGTACTAGGAAGGGTGACCTCCTGGGAAGTCCTTGTGTTGCACCCTTTTTTCGGATACGACGTCCACGTCGGTGCTAGAATTGGCAAGTGCAACTGCAGCATCGGTTTGCGGGACCCGTGCAATTTCTTCGCTGACAATTACGTGCCCCGAATCGTTCTCGCGCCTTTTGCATTGGCTTGAAAGATTCGAAAAGCGTGCAGTACGTTGCAGGTACGATCATACCAGCACGAGTGCACCGGATCCCATCAGAACTCCGAAGTTAAGCGTAATTGGGTGAGAGCAGTACTAGGACGGGTGATCTCCAGGGAAGTCCTTGTGTTGCGGGACCCCTGCAATTTACTCGGCGACGATTACGTCCCCCAAATCGTTCTTGCAGCTTTTGCATTGCTACATAGATTCAAAAAGTCTGCAGTATGTTGCGGCTATGATCATACCAGCACGAGTGCACCGGATCCCATCAGAACTCCAAAGTTAAGCGTGCTTGGGAGAGAGCAGTACTAGGATGGGTGACCTCCTGGGAAGTCCTCGTGTTGCACCCTTTTTGCTGACACGACGTCGATGTCTGTGCTAGAATTAGCACGTGCGAGTGCAGCATCCGTTTGTGGGACCCGTGCAATTTCCACGGCAACAATTACGTCCCCCAAATCGTTCTTGCGCCTTTTGCATTGGCTACAAATATTCGAGAAGCGTGCAGTACGTTGCGGGTGCGATGATACCAACAAGAGTGCACCGGATCCCATCAGAACTCCGTAGTTAAGCGTACTTGGGTGAGAACAGTACTAGGACGGGTGATCTCCTGTGAAGTCCTCGGGTTGCACCCTTTTTGCCGACACGACGTCGATGTCCGTGCTCAGTTTGCAGGACCCGTGCAATCTCTTCGACGATGATTACGTCCCCTGAATTGTTCTTGAGCATTTTACATTGGCTACATAGATTCGAAAAACGTGCAGTACGTTGCGGGTGCAATCATACTAGCACGAGTGCACCGGATCCCATCAGAACTTCGAAGTTAAGCGTGCTTGGGCAAGAGCAGTACTAGGATGGGTGACCTCTTGGGAAGTCCTCGTGTTGCACCCTTTTTCACGAGACGACGTCGACGTCGGTGATAGAATTAGCTCGTGTGAGTGCAGCATCGGTTTGAGGGACCCGTGCAATTTCCTCGGCGACGATTACGTCCCCAGAATCGTTCTTGTGCCATTTGCATTGGCTACATAGATTCGAAAAGCGTGCGGTACGTTGCGGGTGCGATCATACCAGCACGAGTGCACCGGATCCCATCAGAACTCCGAAGTCAAGCATGCTTAGGCAAGAGCAGTACTAGGATGGGTGACCTCCTGGGAAGTCCTTGTGTTGCACCATTTTTCACGACACGACATCGTCGTCCGTGATAGAATTAGCACGTGTGAGTGCAGCATCGGTTTGAGGGACCCGTGCAATTTCCATGGCGACGATTACGTCCCCCGAATCGTTGTTGTGCCATTTGCAATGGCTACATAGATTCGAAAAGCGTGCAGTACGTTGCGGGTGCGATCATACCAGCACGAGTGCACCGGATCCCATCAGAACTCCGAAGTTAAGCGTGCTTGGCCGAGAGCAGTACTAAGATGGGTGACCTCCTAGGAAGTCCTCGTGTTGCACCCTTTTTCCCGACATGACGTCGACGTCCGTGCACGAATCAACACGTGCGAGTGCAGCATCGGTTTGCGGGACACGTGCAATTTCCTCGGCGACGATTATGTCCCCCGAATCGTTCTTGCACCTTTTGCATTGGCTACATAGATTCGAAAAGCGTGCAGTACGTTGCGGCTACGATCATACCAGCACGAGTGCACTGGATCCCATCAGAACTCCGCAGTTAAGCGTGCTTGGGAGAGAGCAGTACTAGGATGGGTGACCTCCTAGGAAGTCCTCGTGTTGCACCCATTTTGCCGACACGACATCGATGTCCGTGCTAGAATTAGCACGTGCGAGTGCAGCATCCGTTTGCGGGACCCGTGCAATTTCCTCGGCGACGATTACGTAACCAGAATCGTTCTCGCGACTTTTGCATTAGCTACAAAGATTCGAAAAGCGTGCAGTACGTTGCGGGTGCGATCATACCAGCACGAGTGCACCGGATCCCATTAGAACTCCGCAGTTAAGCGTGCTTGGGCGAGAGCTGTACTAGGATGGATGACCTCCTGAGAAGTCCTTGTGTTGCACCCTTTTGGCCGACACGACGTCGATGTCCATGCTAGAATTAGCACGTGCGAGTAAAGCATTGGTTTGCGGGACCCGTGCAATATCCTCGGCGACGATTACGTCCCCTAAATCGTTCTCTCGCCTTTTGCATTGGCTTCAAAGATTCGAAAAGCGTGCAGTACGTTGCAGGTGCGATCATACCAGCACGAGAGCACCGGATCCCATCAGAATTACGAAGTTAAACGTGCTTGGGCGTATGCAGTACTAGGATGGGTGACCTCCTAGGAAGTCCCCGTATTGCACCCTTTTCTCCGACACGACTTAGACGTCCGTGCTAGAATTAGCACGTGTGAATGCAGCATCGGTTTGCCGGACCCCTGCAATTTACTCGGCGACGATTACGTCCCCCGAATCGTTCTTGCGGCTTTTGCATTGGCTACATAGATACGAAAAGCGTGTAGTACGTTGCGGCTACGATCATACCAGCACGAGTGCACCGAATCCCATCAGATCTCCGATGTTAAGCATGCTTGGGAGAGAGCAGTACTAGGATGGGTGACCTCCTGGGAAGTCCTCGTGTTGCACCCTTTTTGCCGACACGACGTCGATGTCCGTTCTAGAATTAGCACGTGCGAGTGCAGCATCCGTTTGTGGGACCCGTGCAATTTCCACGGCAACGATTACGTCCCCCGAATCGTTCTTGCGCCTTTTGCATTGGCTACAAAGATTCGAAAAGCGTGCAGTACGTTGCGGGTGCGATGATACCAGCAAGAGTGCACCGGATCCCATCAGAACTCCGAAGTTAAGCGTAGTTGGGTGAGAGCAGTACTAGGACGGGTGATCTCCTGGGAAGTCCTCAGGTTGCACCCTTTTTGCCGACACGACGTCGATGTCCGTGCTAGAATTAGCAGGTGCAAGTGCAGCATCTGTTTGCGGGACCCGTGCAATTTCTTCGGCGATTTTTACGTCCCCCGAATTGTTCTTAAGCATTTTACATTGGCTACATATATTCGAAAAACGTGCATCACGTTGCGGGTGCGATCATACCAGCACGAGTGCACCGGATCCATCAGAACTCCGAAGTTAAGCGTGCTTAGGCAAGAGCAGTACTAGGATGGGTGACCTCCTGGTAAGTACTCGTGTTGCACCCTTTTTCACGACACGTCGTCGACGTCCGTGGTAGAATTAGCACGTGTGAGTGCAGCATCGATTTGAGGGTCACGTGCAATTTCCTCGGCATCGATTACGTCCCCCGAATCGTTCTTGCGCCATTTGCATTGGCTACATAGATACGAAAAGCGTGCAGTACGTTGCGGGTGCGATTATACCAGCACGAGTGCACCGGATCCCATAAGAACTCCGATGTTAAGCGTGCTTGGGCGAGAGCAATACTAGGAAGGGTGACCTCCTGGGAAGTCCTCGTGTTGCACCCTTTTTCCCGACACGACGTCGACGTCCGTGCTCGAATCAGTACGTGCAAGTGCAGCATCGGTTTGCGGGATACGTGCAATTTCCTCGGCAACGATTACGTCCCCCGAATCGTTCTTACGCCTTTTGCATTGGCTACATAGATTCGAAATGCGTGCAATACGTTGCGGGTACGATCATACCAGCACGAGTGCACCGGATCCCATCAGAACTCCGAGGTTAAGCGTGCTTGGGGAGAGCAGTACTAGGATGGGTGACCTCCTGGGAAGTCCTCGTGTTGCACCCATTTTCCCGACACGACGTCGACGTCCGTGCTCGAATCAGCACGTGCGAGTGCAGCATCGGTTTGCGGGACACGTGCAATTTCCTCGGCGACGATTACGTCCCCCGAATCTTACTTATGCCTTTTGCATTGGCTACATAGATTCGAAATGTGTGCAGTACTTTGCGGGTGCGATCATACCAGCACGAGTGCACCGGATCCCATCAGAACTCCGCAGTTAAGCGTGCTTGGGCGAGAGCTGTACTAGGATGGGTGACCTCCTGGAAGGTCCTTGTGTTGCACCCTTTTGGCCGACACGACGTCGATGTCCATGCTAGAATTAGCACGTGCGAGTGCAGCATCCGTTTGCTGGACCCGTGCAATTTCCTCGACGACGATTACGTACCCCGAATCGTTCTCGCGACTTTTGCATTAGCTACAAAGATTCGAAAAGCGTGCAGTACGTTGCGGGTGCGATCATACCAGCACGAATGCACCGGATCCCATGAGAACTCCGCAGTTAAGCGTGCTTGGGTGAGAGCTGTACTTGGATGGGTAACCCCCTGGGAAGTCCTTGTGTTGCATCCTTTCTCCGACACCACGTAGACGTCCGTGCTAGAATCAGCACGTGCGAGTGCAGCATCGGATTGCGGCACACGTGCAATTTCGTCTGCGACGATTACGTCCCCCGAATCGTTCTTACGGCTTTTGCATTGGCTACATAGATTCGAAATGCGTGCAGTACGTTGCGGGTGCGACATACCAGCATGAGTGCACCGGATCCCATCAGAACTCCGAAGTTAAGCGTGCTTGGGGGAGAGCAGTACTAGGATGGGTGACCTCCTGGGAAGTCCTCGTGTTGCACCCTTTTTCCCGACACGATTTCGACGTCCGTGCTCGAATCAACACGTGCGAGTGCAGCATCGGTTTGCGGGACACGTGCAATTTCGTCGGCGACGATTACGTCCCCCGAATCGTTCTTACGCCTATTGCAATGGCTACATTGTTTCGAAAACCGTGCAGTACGTTGCGGGTGCGATCATACCAGCAAGAGTACACCGGATCCCATCAGATCTCCGAAGCTAAGCGTGCTTGGGCGAGGGCAGTACTAGGATGGGTGACCTCCTGGGAAGTTCTCGTGTTGCACACTTTTTCCCGACACGACGTCGACGTTCGTGCTCGGATCAGCACGTGCGAGTGCAGCATCGGTTTGCGGGACACGTGCAATTTCCTCGGAGACGATTACATCCCCCGAATCTTACTCATTCCTTTTGCATTGGCTGCATAGATTCGAAATGTGTGCAGTACGTTGCGGGTGCGATCATTGCAGCACGAGTGCCCCGGATCCCATCAGAACTCCGAAGTTAAGCGTTCTTGGGCGAGAGCAGTACTAGGATGGGTGACCTCCTGCGAAGTCCTCGTGTTGCACCCTTTTTCCCGACACGACGTC
>JAMXBB010000235.1:0-13719 GCA_024138015.1 Lumnitzera littorea | reverse complement strand
AAATGTCTTGAAGAGGACTAGGGTCGTAAGCAAAACAAATGGAACATACCACAGCTAAAATGGCAAAGACTAGAAGAGACTTCATATTGCACCAAAAACCAATGATCTAACAGTTAATTAGGGCTTTGTTGCTTGAATAAGGTCCTGCGAGATTTTGAGCTATTTATAGATGAAATCATAGACTTATTAAACGGGAAAGTCGTGGCTTAACTAGTCTTCATTAAAATATAGTCAGTTTGCTAAATAGAGGAAGAATCATTCTTCAACAACTCCGAAGACATCTTCCTCTCTCGATTTTGATCTTCTACATAGATTTTATTTGACTTTTGTATTTTTTATTTGTTACCGTTTAGTTCCTTATTGTTTACACTTACGAATCGTTCAAGCACGTGTTTCTCTTAATATCAACAGGATCGCTTCTTTATTTTTTTTTTTTTTAATTTTTAGATGAGAATGTAATAATTTTGTTATGTTATTACGACGGATCAAAGAATCTGGCAATACCAAATAAAGGTAAAGCTCTTTTGTTAGAACATATAGTTTGGTTGATTTTCATATGTCTGTTATTCAAGGCAGTATGATGTTTTAATTTCAGTTATGCGTTATAATAACTAGTTCAGTTCCTTGGTCCCAACCCCCGGGCCACCCCCACCTTCCCCTGGGGCTATTATATAAGATAATCTGATGTTTAAAATAAAGCATTAAGTTGGAGTACATCGGCCTAAAATTTTTACCTACCTAAAGGGGATGAATTTTTCAAAAATTGGGGTATCTAGTTGTCGCTTTATGTGAAGAGTTACTAATGCATACTATATTCTCTAGAGTTTCTAATGATGCTCCTAGACTTTCTGTGCTACAAAAATTTCTTAATGTATACTACATTCTCTCCCCAAAGGAGAGTTTATGGTGATACTCCTGGAATTTTGTATTGTAAGGTTTCCTAACGCATATTGCATTCTCTACCCAAAGGGGAGTTTGTGGCAATGCTCTTGGATTCTTTGGTTATTGATTAGCATATGGAATTTTATTGCTATCTTTTGACAAAGCTCTTTAAACATAAGCCCCTTAGGCCCGTTTAGATCTAATGTACCTTACCACTTGGGGCTTGCCATCATGGGCTTAAGCCTTAGGCTCTAGTTAAATGAGCTTAAGAAGCTCCTTTAACGACTAGAATACGCAATATAAGGATAAGATACCAAGTTAACAGCCAACTTCGATATAAGTGAGACACGTTAGACACTACGATCCCACTCTTCCATACTTGTAGGAGAAGATTTCTCCCATTAACTGTCCTTCAATTGTCAGCTTTACTTTATTATAAATACCTGGTCATTACCTAACGATAAGGCTTTTTACACTTTGTGCACTAAGCTTACATATTACTCCCAAGCATCAGTTGCTCTCTAGGAATTCACTGCTAACTTAAGTATTAGAGTGTCTATGCTAAATAACACCTTGGCATCCCTTCATAGTGTTTCATTTTGCATATTTACTATGCGCAAAGCCCCTTTAACACCAACAAATACTTTGAGATGACATTTGGCACCGTCTGTGGGAAACTGAATTTCTACACAAAAAACCTTAAACATACTAAATATGTTCCTAAAACGTAACTCTTAGACATCATGTCTCACCAGAACGAATAGGGGCAAAAATAGAGGAGCGCTTAGAGTGCTCAGAATACCTGGCCAAGGAGTTAGCTACTCAAAACAGGCTACTTCGAGCTCACCTTGAAGAAGTTGAGAGGCATAGTGTGTAAACTTACCCTTCGAAGCCTCGGATGCTCACATTGGGTAGAGCAACTACCAGCAGCACCAGTAGAATTCTAAGGATTAGCAACCTGATCCCCCACTGCAACACCAATAAGCAAGGTTTATGGCCACCTGCGATTAGCCTTTAGCTAGTAATGAGCAAGTAGTTGACTTGCAGGGAGTACCAGCCCAATCAACAGCATGTTAAGCTCATCAGACAGATGATGCCGACTTTAATGAGCTTTGCACAATGGTAAAGAAGCTCTTCGAGCAGTAAGGGAGCAAGGCCACTGGTAACACTAGGCCGGTAACCAGTAACAAGACCCCTTTCACTAGGAGTGTCTAAGATGAAGTGTTGCTTCTTATAGCAAACTTCCATCTCTAGACCAATATGATGGCATTGGTGACCTTGATGATCACTTCCTCTACTTTTGCATCCTTATGAACCTTTATGGTTATGGGGATGCCATAATATGGAAGGCTTTCTCGAGCACCTTGAGGAAAGTAGCTCGAGCATGGTTTAACAACCTCCCTGACAATTTTATAAGCTCCTTTGATGAGCTGGCATGGAGGTTCAGCCTTTACTTCAGGGCTAGCAAGCCTCCATCCAAGAGCACATCATCCTTATACCTTATAAGGTAGGGTGAAGGTAAATCCCTGCATGACTATGTAGCCCAGTTTAACAATGTTGTAGTCAAGATCCTTCGGCTGGACGAGGGAGTCGCTATTCATGCCACTAAGCTTGGCATCCGACCTTTGGGAGACTTCTTTCAATCTCTTGTGAGGAGCAAGCCAAAGACCTTAGCTGACATCTAGAATAAGGCCTAGAAGTACATTGACTAAGAGGACAACATTCACGTTAGACGTAACACCAAGCAGAAAGCAAGATAAGAAAAAATTGTCTGTAAAAGATAGCCTCGACAATAGGTTGCCGGCTAGATAAGGGGGGGAGAGCTTTGGGAAGAAGAAGCACTAAGTTGAGTGCGACTTGCTCTCTTATCCTATTTATACGTAGCGTACGTCCTTAAATAGACCCATAGCCTAAGTCTATTCCAAGGTAAAGCATAAGAACCTGCTGTAAAGATCCCTAAAGATGAAGGGGAACCCTAGTCATTGGAACTTAGATAAGTATTGCTAATTCTACGATGGTTATGGCCATACCATAGATGAATGCTTCCAGTTGAAGAACACAATCAAGTGCGCCATTTAGTAGGGCTTCTTTAATGAGTATGTAGCCCAATTGAAGAACGACGACCATTTCAATGATGATAAGGATCAAGCACTCTAGAGGTGGCGAAACAACAGTGCCAAAGTAGAACAGAGCACCGATCATACCTCCAATGGCATTATTAATATAATAGTTTGGGGGTTATACCCTAGGAGCTGACTGAGCACTAGTAGCTCGATTAATGCCCCATCCAAGGTGTTGGGAGTAAGGGAGAAGAGATAGAAATTAGATACTTCTATCTCCTTCTTTAACGAAGACTTAGAAGGGGTAGATACCCTCCACTAAGATGCCTTAGTCATAAGGGCCAGGATTGTGAATTTCGAGGTCCTGAAAATAATGATGGACACTAGTAGCTCCATTGATATCCTCCTCCTTTACATATATGAGAGGATGAGGAAGAAGTTGCCGGTGAAGATGAAGTCGTACCACCATAACTTGATCGACTTCAATGGAAACACTATCCAAGCCAAGGGGATCATCATTCTAGACATGAAGCTTAATGATGATGACCACGTGGCACAACGATTAGTAGAGTTTGTTATGATCGAATGCCTCTCCTCTTATAATGCTCTCTTGGGAAGAACAAGTTTAAATGCGTTCGTGGTCATCACATCCTCCCTTCACCTAAAGGCAAAATTCTCGACCCTAACCGGGGTGGGGATATACAGATATGATTAGAAGCTCTCATGAAAGCTATATGTTAAGGCTTCCAAAGGCAATAGAGTCTTTGCCTTACAGTCCAGTCTACAGGAGAAGCCGGCAAATAGCGGCGAGTTGGGCGAGAAAATGAAGACATCTAGATTAGTCTCTCTCCTGACCAGACTACGAAGGTCAGGATCGAAACTTTCCCTGAAGTGAAGGATGAAATTGTTGCTCTCTTGTAGGCCAATTTAGATAGGTTTGCTTGGTCGGTGTTTGATATGCCCGGAATCTTGCCCAACCCGGTAACCCATAGCCTTAACATTGACTCCACTTCGCGACCTGTCAAGCAGAAGAAGAGGCACTTCACTTTGAAAAGGTAGGTCGTGATTGAGGAAGAGGTGCAAAAAAGTACTCGACCTAACTAGCAAATGTAGTGTTAGTTAAGAAGAGGATTGGGAAGTGGCGTATGTGTGTCGATTATATCAACCTAAATAAAGCTTACCTAAAAGATTGCTTCTCTCTCTCCTAAGAATCAACTAGTTCGTCGACTCCACCTCGGGACACGCCCTGTTAAGCTTTATGGATGCCTTCTCGAGATATAACCAGATTAAAATGGACCTGAAGGATGAGGTCCATACCTCCTTCGTCATTGACTATGGTACATATTGTTACATAATGATGCCATTTGGACTAAAAAATGCCGGAGCGACATACCAGTGGATGGTAAAGAAATTGTTCAAGTCCTAGATCGGGCGCAATATGGAGGTATACATCAACGATATGATTGTCAAGAGCATAAGGCTAGGGGATCATGTTGGGGACCTCTAAGAGGCCTTTAACCAGATGCAAGCACATGACATGAAGTTGAACCCTTAGAAATGTGTCTTTGTGGTCGACTTCGGAAAATTCTTAGGCTTCCTGGTCACCTAGAGGGGCATTAAGGCCAATCTCGAGAAGATAGCCACCATTAAGGGGATGAAGCCCCCTACTTCAGTTCAAGACGTATAAAAGCTTATCAATATGGTGGCTACGTTGAGTAAATTCATCTCGAAAAATGTAGACAGGTGCACAAAGTTCTTTAAGATCCTAAAAAACCCAAAGGATTTTAAATGGACCCCCGAGTATGTTACCACCTTCAAGCAGCTCTAAGACTTCCTCGTACACTTACTGGTCCTTTTCAAACTTGCCTAAGGGGAGGACCTATTCTTATACTTAGCTGTGAGTAACCGGGAGCTTTCCTTTGTGTAGGTTAGAGTAGATGGAAGAGAACATAAGCTCATATATTACGTCAGCCACATGCTCCATGCGCTTGAGGTCAGGTATACTTGGGCAAAAAAAATTTTTTTCTAGTTGTTGTCATCTTAGCGTGGTGGCTAAGGCCTTACTTCTAAGTGCACCAAATCATTGTACTCTTAGATTAATCGTTGTGGTCTATGTTACAGAAGCTTGATGCATCTAGGCGGATGATGAAGTATGCATTGGAGTTGAGTGCGTATGGAGTTTAGTACTAGCCATAAATAGCTTATAAGGCATAAGTGCTAGCTGACTTCATAGTAGAATCTACATGAAAGGAGGAAGCACCCTTGGGTGATGACAAACCGGTGTGGACTCTCCATGTCGACTGATCATATGCCTTAGTAGGTAGAGGTGTGGGTCTTGTATTGACAGGCCCACATAAGGTAACAGCCTGCTATGCCCTCAAATTCATATTCAATGCCTACAATAATGAATCTAAGTATGAAGCCCTCATTGTTGGTCTTATATTGGCCAAAGAGATCAGCACTAAACACTTAGAGGTCTACTCGGACTCCATGCTAGTCATCTAGTAAGTCTGAGGCAACCACAAGGCTAAGGACAACATGATGGCAAGGTACTTAGATAAGGTGAAGATCCTTCTAGCCGAATTTCCTTTATGGAGCATCATGAAGATCCCCCTGACTCGAGAATTCAATGCTAGAAAACTAGCTTCCACTGGGTTACAAAAACTAGAGGTGAAGGATAGGAGGATCTTTATAGAGCACCTATTGGAGTAGACTATAACTTTGGTCTTGGCTGATGTTATGGAATTGACAACTGTTGCACTAGAGCTGAACTAAATGGACCCATCTAAAGTTATTTGGAGTAGGGCATGCTCTTAGAAGACAAGAGGGAGGGGAAGAAGCTTAAATATCATGCCACTAACTATACATTGGTCGATGGCATCCTATACCATAGAGGTGCTAGTATCCCTTGCTCAAATGCTTGCAAGAAGGCGAGGGCTTGTACATTATGGAAGAGTTGCATGCTGGAGTGTGCAACAACTACATTCAGTCCTAAGGCCTTTACCTTTGAGCACTTCGGCTTGGGTATCATTGGCTCAATGAGGCAGGGCGTCAAATTAGTAGCCTAGAGGTACTTATAGTGCTAAAAGCACGCCCCTATCAATTATGCACCCAATATGAGTCTCCAACCTTTGACTAGCCTATGGTCGTTCATACAATGGGGTATTGATATCCTTAGGGCTTTCCCCAAGGCTTCAGGAGGATAGTAGTTCATAATCGTTGCTGTCAATTACTTCACCAAATGGGTAGAGGCTAAAGTGGTCACAAAGATAACAAAGAGAAGTGTTGAATCTTTTGTTAGAAACAACATCCTCTCTCGATTTAGTGTTCCTTATGCTATTGTCATAGACAATGGGCGATAGTTCAACAACCTCGAATTCAAAGAATTTTGTGCCAAGCACCATATTACACCACACTTCACCTCAGTTGCCCACCCCTAATCAAATAGATAGGTTGAGCAAGCCAATCGAATCATCCCAAACAATTTAAGGAAGCAAGGAGATAAAGCCCATGGCGTTTGAGTTGCCCAACATCCTGTGGTAATACAGGACCACTTACCGAACTTCCACTAGTGAAATGCCCTTTCATTTAGTGTTTGAATCTAAGGTAGTCTTCCCCCATTGAACTTAAACTCCTTAACCCCCGTACTCGAAGGTTTGATGTCACCCTTTAGAGTCCATATTACAAGCTAGCGTCGACAATATCGAAGAGATCCGAGACATTGCTACAGCTCAAGTAGTTGCATACTAACACTGAGTCACTTAGTGCTATGATCAAAAGGTTAGACATAAGGAATTTAAGGTTGGCAATTTGGTTTGTTGGAAATTAGAAGCTATTGGCTTATGAGAAGGACAGGGTAAGCTAACCCCTAATTGGGAAGACCTAGTCAGAGTAAGGGAAAGCTTGGGCAACGGTGCATATAGATTAGAATGATTAGACGGTGAGCTCATCCTGCGTTCATAGAACGTCAACAATCTTAGACTTTATTTCGACTAGTACGCATGTAAATCCTCTATAAATGATGAATGAAAGTTACACTTTATAATTATTGTCCAACATTCTTTCCTTCTCTTCTCATCTTCCCACTCCACAAGAAAGGTGAATGGACCTACTTTTCGAGTAAGCCAGAATGCCATCGACTTGAACCCTCCTTGGGTAACCTCGATGAGGGAATATGCCCCTTAAATAGAGGAACTCCCACTTTTCGGACCAATAAAACACCCCTTATACAGATGAACTCTCACTTTTCGGATAGGTTGGAACGCTACTGACCTGACCCCCCGGGTAACTCGGTAAGGGGAAACTACCCTTATATAGAAGAACTCTTACTTTTTGGATAAGTCAAAATGCCACTAACCTGACCTCCTCGGGTAACCTCAATAAGGGAAAACACTCCTTACACAAAGGAACTCCTACTTTTTAGATAGGTTAGAACATCTTTGAATTAACCCCCTCGGGTAATCCTAGCAAGGGGAAACACCCCTTGCACACAGTTACTCCCACCAAAAGGTAAAAAAAAAATAAAAATAAAAAATAATGCAAGTCTAGAAGTGCACAATATGGGATATTCATAAAGTTGGAATTTCATTCACAAATTTTTAATCTGAAATAAAAAAAAAAGGAATAACAAAATTATTGCCTAAGATCAGCTAACTCTAGCAACTCTGAAGAGTTTAAAGCTTCAATTTGGTCGGAGTGCTGATTTGTAGCTAACCCTTAGGAAGGTTGGCTTTGGGTTGAAGTGGCGACTAAAGGTTACTTACAAGGGTCAACAGAAGGATCACCCGGATCTTGATTATCTCAAGAAGCATCTTCTAGGGTAGCCTCTTACTGAGTTATTGGGACAGAAGTAGATGTAGAAATGCCTTGCAGGAGAAGGGGTGCCTTGGACATCGTAGGCCGCTTGAGTGGCCTCCTTCTCTTGCTCTTCGGCCTCCCTCTTTTCCTGTAACGTAGGGGAGTCCAAGAAATCCAAGAAATTCAAGTTAAGGCCAAGATGGTAGGAGAGTACTTGCCTCCTTGTATAGCGGGTGCAATTGACGAATAGGGCTTCCAGCTTGTCCAACCACTTGTCCGTCGTCCGATTATTAGCTATAGCCTTCTTCTAGGCGGCGTCGTTAAGAACCTCTTTACTCTCCATCTTGGAGATAATCTCCTCCATCTCTAAAACTCTTCCTCGTAACTCTTAGACCTACCGCTCCAACCCTACCTTCAAACTGACCAACTCCGATGAAGTGGCTTCAACACTTTCTCACTCAAACGCCTTCATTGCTAGCTCAGTTTGTAACCTTGCGATTAATGCCTTAGCTCAGTGTTTTCCCTCTTAAGTTAGGCCTTAGCATCCTTCTCCTCGTCCAGTCTTTAAGAGAGGTAAGCCTTGGTCCTCTGTTCATCCTTAAGCCGAGCTTTCAAGTTGTTGACCTTCTTTACTACCTTCTCAGTAGTACCCCTCTCTCGCTTTGCATCCCTCAACCGTGCTTCAAGCCTTGCCACCTGCACATAAGAGCAATGCAGGCATCGGTTAGCTTTAGAGAATTTTTCTAAATATTTAGTTGTAGAGGACTCTGCCTTTCACAGGTCCTTCCTAACCTTGTACAGCGCCTCTCTCAAGCCCTTTACCTCTTTTCAGGCAGCATCATATTTGCTTAGTTAAAGCAGCACCTGGCTGTAGTACTGTAAAGAAATGTAAACCAAGGTTAGTTCAATGAAAGGGACATAGCACATTAAAATAAAGAGGTTAAGGCTTACTTGTCGCATGAGTATGCTCAAATGGCTTGCCATCTCCATAGGGTTACCCTCGCTTACTATGGATAGCCCCTTAAGTATAGCTTAGTTGCTTAGGGTGTAAGACCCCAATGAGGCTTAGTAGCTGAGAGTTTGGTGTTGTAGCATAAGGTCATTGTCCTGGACCTCCCACTTAGGCTTCAGGAGCTTCCCTTTGACCCTCTTCATCTCAAACTCGGGAGCCTAGCTAAGCAACTCTTCATTCTGGGAGACATACAGGACTTCCTTGAACGAGTTTGGCTTAATCCCTAAGTTCGTCTATACACTTGTCGAGATGAGCCATTGGCTACTTTGCCCAAGACGTACGGCTTAAAGGTGCCTTTGCTAGGGGTCTCAATTTCTTAACTCTAGGCCCTAGATCCTCAGTTGTTTCAAGAGCTCTTCTCTTTTGCCCTACCACCTAAAGCAGGGTGGCCACCTCGGCTATCTCTTCTTCCCTGATCCTTGGAGGGGAAAGCATCTGAACATCTTGCTCCTTAGTGTCGATGCCCTTGTCCCCTACGAGAATAGGCTTAGCAATGGGGATGAAGACAAGGGCAGGAAGAGCTATGCTTACTGTCACGACTCGAGGAGTAGCCTAGTCATGGCAGGCACTGTATATCATACAAAAGACTGTAGATAGATTACCCTTTCAATCAATAATCCTTTATGCAACATTAAGGCTACTATTATAACTAACAACCCAAGAGTTATGCAAGCACAAGTAATATCACAACACAATTATAATAACATGACTATCAACCTATAACTGTCAAATATATATATACATATACTAAGTCCTTAACATGCTAGAGAGTAAATGAATAATACGTTGTATCACATAAGAAGTTTCTAAGATCTTGCTACAGTAATAGAGTTACACTATTTTCCCTTAACTCACATTTACACCATCTAGAAGGCATTCTACTAACCTTGGGCATCCTACGGCTCGAAATAAGAAAAAGATCCTCTTGTACAAGTAATCTATATAGGTATAAGCTAAATAGTTTAGTGAGGTATCTCTCAACCATACTACAAACAAGTTATTCAACAGTTAAATTCAAACCTATGAATGCATGCTCATATAGAATAATAAACAAATACATGCAGGTGACTAGGTATTACATGCAACTTAGATTTAATGCCCTCCAAAGTTAAGGTTGGAGTATACACGACACCAATCAGATTTGGCTATCATACTCGAACTATTATAACAATGAAACTCTGTGTTTCGTATTTAAAAATAAATTGGTATATACATTTTCAGTTTTAATCAAAACTTAGTTCTTAGTATAATTGTGAGCAGGTTCTCCCAGTCCACACTCACCTCTAAATGGAGGTCTCTAGACTCGACCCTTTATCTGGGTAGTTGGTGCCTCTAATGCCTAATGTTCTCGTGGGCCAGGGCAAGGTCATATTGTACGTACGTTGCCATAACCCTAAGGGAGGCCTAGTAAGATTGCTTAAAATTTTCATATCATATGTGCACCTATGATACGAAAACTGCCTTATAAGTTAGAGATTGCAAGACTCTAAATAATTTATCATTAGGGTTTTTTATTTTTTTTAATTGATTAACATATTGTAAAATATAAATAATTATAAATATCCAATAATCTATAGTTCCTCAGAATTGTAGAGAATTGATATCCACTACTAAATAATAAGATCGGGTAGTAAAGACCTAAAATTTAAACTTACTGAAGTTGCAAAATCTAAATATAGGGGTAATAATTACATTTAGTGTTCAAACAAGCTATACAATTTATTTCTAGTTCTAACCTCTAAATCATCTCAATATTTGCACTCAATACTTGGCTCTTAACCCATGCTTAATTATCTATCAACCTGCAAAAGAAAACTGTTGGAGAGTAAGCTACACGAGCTTAGTAAGATATCTCTCATAGTATACTGGGAAACAGGTTGTCAAATAATTTATTAACAAACATATGAATGCATGAACAAGTAGTATACCGAACAATATATGCAATTGACCGGTACTACATACAACATCGAATTAAACGCCCTCCGAAGTAAGGGTTAAAGATTTTTCAATACTAATTACAACTAGGTTTTAACACTGGGGTTTTTAGCTATAAATTTAAATTTCATATTTCACGTAATATACTTTCATTTCCAAAAATCCAATAGTACATAAATTCCTAAGTCTAGCGGTGAGGTAACCCTCACAGTCTACGCTCATACCCTATAGTGGAGATTTCTAGACTCAACTCTCATTCAAGCAGTTGGTGTCTCCAATCCCTAGTAAGCCCGCAGGTTAAGGTAAAGTCATATTGTATGAGTGCACTATAGTGGAATTCTTTAATTCAATATATAGAAATAACCCCCACATGGCCTCTCTCTTTACCTCCGCGTAAGGTGACGATTGAAATAAGTAATGCAATGCATGGTTCATTTAATTTAAGGCAAGCTGAATATAATTAAATCAATTTATTAGGCTATCAACCAATATCAACAAACCATTCAAATTAGGTAAAGAGCAATCATACAATCAATTCTTTAGTTACCATATTCAACCACATTTTGCACAACAAGCAAATAATATTCAATCACATGCATATTCCTAAACCTTAAGCATCAATTATATAATTTAAGTGCACTAATTTATAATCACAAAACAAGTATAGAGTCATTGAGAGTATTTACTTGACTATAGGAATTATCAGTGATCTTAATAGTCCACTAGAAGGTCGATATATGTATTGAGATCGCTTGATAATTAGAAAGTGTGAAAGATAATAAGTATTTAGATGAGATACTTAATCTACATTAGTACTGTACAAACATGTATTATATTACTTCTTATATTATGGAATTGGTATGTTCATATAATATATTACACATATCACATGCTATATATCCCATCAATATACGATAAGTTCTTATAATGTAATAGTATAATATAATTATATTTACTATTTAATAAAGTATGTTAGATATGTTGCTAGAACATTACTATTTCTCGAGAAATATTTTTATAGTGACATATGCATTATATCCTTGATAATGCCTATAAATACTAGTAGATTCCATACATTACTTTTGTTGTATTAATAAATTTTGATATTTTTAATTTTCTTTAATGTATTGTAGTATGATAAATATTTAATATTTATGTAGCCTCCAAATTATCGCATTTAATATCCCAAAAGTGGTGTTCTAATTCAATTATGATGTGTTATTATTATTATAATTATTATAAATTGTAGGTTATCAAACTAGTTTATCGATGCAACATATAAATTGATACCCTTTCCCTCTTTTTTTTTTTAATATATATACTTATTTTCTTTTAACTTTATCACTTACTTTATTTGAAAAACTGGGATAGGGGTTACATAAAACTATTAGTTATTTCTTCCGTCAATAAGCAACCAGAGATCACAGCACAAATCAAACAAGATATCAAATTCTTCAAAATCACAATTTGGCTTAGATTTCAATTGCTATAGCAATAGTATCATGAGCAATAAATAGAGATAACTCAACAGACAATTGATTAACTCACTAAGATCGAAGATATGGGAACGCACATTGTCGAAATAAAAAACTACTAGATTGTCTGAAGCTTCTCAATGTATTTATGGAAATGATGATAAGCCTAAGACAAACTGGTGTAGAAATAAATTAAAGATCAATCGTCTAGTGGATCATTGGGGGTGTTGAATATAACGTAATGTTTATCTTTGGAGGTTTCACTTTGTTTTGTTATCCTTAGTTCAATTGCATAGTAGTAGCTCCTTTGTTGAGTTCATTAGAGTTTAGCATATGAATAAAGCTCCTCTGTTTTCATTTAACAAAATAGAGGTAGTTTATTTGGGTACAAGAGAGGAAGAAGAAGAAGAATTGTTACCAAAAGGAAACCAAGAGAAACGAAACGAGAAAGAAGCAAGCAGAGAGAAAGAGAAAGAGAGAGAGAGAGAGAGAGAGATTGTAGCAAAGGAGAGAGAGAAAATATGGTTATATGTCGGACATATCATTTTTTTGAGATTCTAGAGATATTTGAAAATTCCAAAAAGAGATATGATGTATTGGTTTGGTTGGAATGTAAATAGGATATTAGACAGTAACGAGATTTTAATGGCTTCACAAAGACTAAGAGAAGAACTAACTAGATGAGACAAATTAAAAATAAGGAAAATTAATAATAATAAATGGAAGGAGAGGAGGGGTTTTATGTAATGTTTCATAATATTTTAATCATTTATTAAAATAGTTTTGATTATTCTATTATTAAAAATTTAATTAAACTAACTAGCTTTATTATTTTCTAATTATTTTTCAACCATTTATTCTTTTACGGCTATAATTCGTATATCTAAAGTTTTGTTTGTTTAAATAAAACTTAGTGTTAGTAGGATTTCTAAAACCTTATTGGGATCTAAATAGAACTTATGCGAACTTTCGGATTTGGCAGCTGAATTCTATTTTGAAAGGAAGTTCTTAGATATTGCCTATATGATATATAATGTATTTGTCTTATGGTCAAGTAAAACTATAATCGTTTACTTATTGAATTTTGTGAATACCCTCTCAACTTTAAGGTATTACTTATTATGTCCTAATTCAGTTTATGGAAAGGGTATTAGCATAAGATGTTTTGGTATCTATGTATTTACTATATTTCATTGTTGCAGGTTTTAATATACAAAAGTGTACGTCTGTATCATATGCTATAATCAAAATGACATCCAATAAGCTATTGTTACAATTCAAGAAATCCATGATCAATATTTCATATAGCAAATATGATTACTTATGTCTCCTAAATATACTTTCTATAATATTTCCAAATGAAGTTTTTTTTTTCTTTTTTTTTTTTTATATATGTGACTTATTAATAATTCACTCGATCAACGAGTTTTATTTTATAATTTCATTGCTTATTAATGCTTATATATGCACACATACATAAGTTTATCAACATAATTATTTTGTCATCTTACTATATAGGAGTATGGAATTAACATTTGAACTTGAGGTAATGATTATA
>JAMXBB010000234.1:0-13725 GCA_024138015.1 Lumnitzera littorea | reverse complement strand
AAAAAAAAAAAAACAAATCTGATACAATGACATTAAATCTAATAAAATCAAGATTTGTAAGATTCGAATCTATTTTGGATCTTTATCAATTTAGATTCTATTCGATTCAAAAGATTTGTTTTCGAGTTTTATAAATAGGGGTTGTATGGTGCGAGCCAAAGAGAACAACTACACATTTGTTAAAAAAAAAAACACGCTCAAACCCACTCCTTAGATCAATTCTATGGTTATACTCGCGATAGGATTAGGGATTCAATCTACTCTCTTTCATCAGCTTTGCATGCTTTGCCTTGTAGGTACATAATAGTGGTTTTTAATTATTGTTTATAGCTTATCTTATTTATTTATTTATTTTTATCTCACTTAGTATATGTGCAGTTATTTTTAAAACTTGTACTAATTTTTTAAATTTTTATCATGTCTTTAATTGCTAATAATTAGTTATAGCATTAGTGTCTAGTGAACATGTGTTAAGTTAAATTTTATTTTTTTTTTTTAGATTTCATATTTTCAAAATGACATTTTTATAAAATCTCATATTTTACAAAATCTCGTTCTTTGCATATTATATTGATTTAGAAAGGGTTTTCTAGATAAAAAAAATCATTTTGATATCCATAAAATAAAAAAAAATCTTTAATTGACTTCTTTTTACGGCGAAACATCTTTTCCATAGTTTAGGCTTGTTTTCCATAGTTTATATGCCTTTTCCATAGTTTGAACATCTTCTTTATGATTTAGACATCTTTTCTATGATTAGACATCTTTTCTATAATTTAGGCTTCTTTTTTTATAGTTTATATATCTTTTCCATTGTTTAGGTTTCTTCTCTATGATTCAAACACTTTTCTATAATTTAGATTTTTTTTTTCATAGTTTAGATATCTTTTTTATAGTGTAGACATCTTTTCTATGGTTTAGATGTCTTTTCTATTATTTAGATATCTTTTCTATGATTCAGAATTTCTTTTTATGTTTTAAGCATCTTTTATATATAAAAGATTCATTATATAGAACATTGCATATTTCATAAAAATTGCATTCTTAGGTCTTTAGGGTTTTTCTTGAAAATAAAAAAATTATCGCTTAGTTGTTTTTAAATAAAAATCTTAATTTGGGAATTTTCAAAAATTAGGTTTTTAGGTTTTTTTTTTTTTATAATTAGGAATAAAAATTAGGCTTCTAGGGATTTTTCTTAATAAAAACGCATATTCAACCAATCATTTTTTTATAAATAGAACCAATATATTAAAATTTTTGGAAAGAACTACGATCGTCTGATCTCGACTAGTAAGTACGTAGGCACCTTCGAGGCAACGATAAAATATGTAGAAACTTAGGTTCTTTTTCTTTTGATTTTTATTTATTTTAAATATTATAATTAGAAGAATAATCTTAATTTCGGTAAATAAATAGTGGTACCCGTTAAAGGTTTAATAGGTTAGCCCTCGAATTTGGAACCCTCTGGTTCTTCATTTAAAATTGAAATCAAAGACCGGTAGCCAAATCGTGATTAATTGACCCAATTGGTTATGGTTTCTTCTTTTTTCCCAACTTCGATCGGGTGGCGACTCCAAAAGTTTTTCTAAATAAAAAACCGAAATTTCCTAATTTCTTTAGTCGAGGATTAATATTAAATGGGTTAAGGTTTAGTATTAATCGGAGAAATGAGAAATCAATTTTAAAAAGAAAATCGAAAAATTAAGCTTGACAATTTGGCGACTTCACTAGGGATCCTAGGGGGCTAACTACTAGAAGTTGCCGAAAATGGGATTATTTTTCAAAAAAAAATAATAATAAAAAATAAAAAGATGAAATGATAAAAATAATAAAAAGGAACTTAGGTATGTTATTTTATTTTATTTATTTGTTTTTTACTAACATTTTTTTCTTGCAGTTTATTTACGGAAGGTAGCTTTAGGGGTTTTACTTTATTTTTATTTTTGTTTTTCTACATCATAAATACATGGTAGATACGGTCAAAACCAGGCCATCTTAGGACCTTAGGAGGGGGACTACTGTGTAAGTTTCGGATGTTGTGGTGTAACCACCTTCCGGGGCTGATCAAGCTACCCTACTTAAATTCAAATGCGACCATAGAACCGTTGCTTTGAAAAAATGCGATGGTTGCAAAACTTGAGGACCTTTAGAACCCAGCCGTTGCATCACATAAAAACATTTTTTAAAAGAAAAAATCACAAGAACCTATGATGTAGTGAACCTAAATGGTCAAGGGCAGTTGTGAAGTTGTAGTTGTAATATTTCTTTGTAAATAATTTGTAATAATTCTATGTAAAGTTTGGAATAGGTGATGATTGTAATTTTGATTTTTTTTACATAACTATGGGGGTTTCTAAACAGATCCATGTCTACTCACATCATTGGCCTTAAAAGATACGTTAAACATGGTTTCAACTTTTTAGCTCAAATAAGTAAGAATTTATTAGGAACAAGATTGGGCTTATCTTGCTCCTATAGAAGAGCCTTATGAATATTACATAGTTGTAGACCTTAGTATATCTATTAAGGCTCGAATCTATCACTTTTTGTTTAGGCCCATATCAGTTGAGCCCAACCTTCACAAAGTAAATAAATAAAAATAATAAAAAAAAGAAACAAAATAAAATGAATCAAACCTATAAAATAATTTCGAGTAGTTACCGTTTTGCTTAGTATTCTACCAGCTAGCAATATTCATTCTTTTAGATAAATTGACTCCTTAGCCTTTATCATTCGGAATAAATATGATTTAGATTTTTATTTAGTCTTTTTCCTTTAGAATTCCTCATTTGTAAATAGACCCTTAGTAATGTTGTTCTAGGTTTGCATATAGAATTCTAGTAAAGCAACCCTCCATTTACAATTCCATCACTCGGTCTTTATAACACAAAGCCCTAACTTTTCCTCTCTCTCTTTCAAAAAAAAAAAAAAAAAAAAAAGAAAGAAAGAGGAAAGAAAGAAAAAAGTAGGAAAGGAAAGAAAAGAAAAAGAAAGAAATTTGCTAACGGTTACAAATCCTTATAGGGTTCGGGACAAACACAATTACTTGGCCCATTAAGGCAGATAATCTAAACAGACCCACTTGGCCTAAGAAAATAACCAACCAAACCCGAGCCCTAGCCGATCAAGAAGTTGAACAAACTCAAGGCTTGAGCCATCAAGTCCAACCATAAACCAAGTCAAAACATAAAGCCATGAAACACTATCCTAAGCTTGATCCTCGGTACAAATAAAAAGGGAAATTCATTAGTCCTTTCCACTTCAAAAGTTGTCAGTTCCAACCCATTCGAACTCTAAAGAACCTAACCCAAAATCAAATATGGAAACTTAAGGGCGTTAAGACCTATGAGTCTAGGGCATGGGGCATTTAGTTTTTGAAATTTTACAATCGGGGCATGTTCTAAGGAATTGGGGAGTAAGGTCCATCATCACCTTAAGGTCAATCCATCCTTATGTAAGGAATTGGTAACTCACTTATAAAAAGTTTTGAATGAAAAGAGGTAAGCTATATCCTATACACTAACCCTTAAACACTTTGAGATGAGAGATATCATGGTGAGGATATTTTGGACTCATTCCTTAAAGGAGATCCATTTTGAATTTGATATGCAGACCGAAATGAAGTTAAGCATTCATTTTCAAATCCCAAGCACAATTGTCCTTTGATAACCCTATTAGACTGATCTAGAGTCATTTCAAATGTAAACCCTATCAAGAACCACCCTATAGTGGGGCAATTTGGAGGTTAAGGTCATTAATTAGGAGGGAAGGATAAAATTGATTTGTGCTTACCTCAGTAATAACAATTCAAGGATAATTTTTGTTTTTGATAAATTGTTCCCTTTGAAGAAGAGCTAACATTTTTTCCAAATACCCTAAAGGCCACACATACCTTACCCAAGCCAATATACTCTGGACCTATGGTTTTAGGGCCTTGATTCATCTAAAGACAAAACCTTGACAAAAGAGATAGTTATTTTTGAGGAAAGAAAAGAAAGAAATGAAACGAAATAAAATAAAAAAAAAAAAAACAAGAAAAAAGAAATGAAATGAAAAAAGAAAAAAAGAAAATGAAAAAACTAGGAAAAAGGAAAATGAAGAAATACCCAAATATTGGGCTTGAGAAAATCCCCAATCAAAGAAGGCTTAAGTTGCTATAAAAACAAAAGGCCTTGAATCGCATTCCCAACCAAAAACACAAAACCTCATATTCATTCAAAATCATGTTTTCAACCACAAACCAAAAACTCTATATTCAGTTCAAAATCACACTCCAAATCACGAACATAAACCCTTTCTATCCACTCGATTCTCAAACATAAGACCTTCCTACCTACAATACCTCTCCACTCAAAGCTCTTCCAATTTTGAAGAACAATTTATTTAAGATAAAAATTATTTTTGAAACTAGGGCAAGCACACATGTAGTTCATTCCTAAGGGTTCTTGACTTGAACCCCTCGGGTTGAACGAAAGGATTTCTTTCAAAATAGGCCCTCTCAATTAACTTCTTTTGAAACCATTTGACTAAAAGCCCAATTTACAATACTGAACCCAAAAAGACCTAACAGATCGATCAGAGTATATCACTTATGAACTGGATTATAATTTTTGGAATAGTAATCAAGAGTGAAATCCAGACCAAGAGTGTGTAAGGAAGTCCTCTTTAACTAAACTAATCATGAGTTACCTTTTCCTTACGAAATGAATGTTTAAGGCCTATCCAAGAAGCTCATTATCTAGGTTACAAACTAAGGTGGATATGAGATACCCTACATGATTATAGCATTTGCCTTTTAAATAGGAATTTGTATCCGTTAGCAAACTTTCAAGGAAAAAGAAGGAAAAAAAATGAAAAGACATGAAAAGGAGAGAGAGAAAGTGGAGGCTTATTATAAGTTTTTCCATTCATTTTCCGGTCCATTTCATCCATATTAGCCAAATTTTCAATTCATGTTATAAACAGTTTTCACCAAATTCCATGTTTGTAAATTTCTCAAATTAAGAGTTTTTTTCAAGTTGGCTATGTTCCTCAGTTTACTTTCAACTCTCAATAGAGCTTAAGTGAGTCCGAAGGGTGCTTATCCTTTATCCGTTTTCTCAAGAATATAGCCAGCTCATAGTGCATTGTTCCTATCCATATCTTCTTTAGCACTTCAGTCAGCTTATGAAGCGCTAACTAAGTTTCCTTCATTTTTAGGTCTTAGCCAGCTTAAAGGGCGCTTTGACTGCCTTGGTTAGTTAGCTCATTAGGGCATGACTAAGTTTCCTTCATTTTTAGGTCTTAGCCAGCTCAAAGGGCATTTTGGCCGCCTTAGTTAGTTAGCTCATTAAGGCACAACTAAGTTTTCCTTATCTTTCAGTCTTAGCTAGCTTAAAGGGTGCTTTGACCACCTTGGTTAGTCAGCTCATCAGGGTACGACCAAGTTTTCCATTCTTTAGGTCTTAGCCAGCTCAAAGGGCGCTTTGACCGCCTTGGTTAGTCAACTCATTAGGGCACGACCAAGTTCCTTATTTTTCAGGTTTTAGCCAGCTCAAAAGGCGCTTTGACTGCTTTGGTTAGTCAGCTCATTAGGGCACTACCAAGTTCCTCATTTTTCAGGTCTTAGCCAGCTCCAAGGGCACTTTGACCACCTTGGTTAGTCAATTCATCATGGCACTACCAAGTTTTCCTTGTTTCAGGTCTTAGCTAACTCAAAGGGTGCTTTGACCGCCTTGGTTAGTTAGCTCATCAGGGCACGACCAAGTACCTTCATTTTTAGGTCTTAGCCAGCTCAAAGGGCGCTTTGACCGCCTTAGTTAGTCAGCTCATTAAGGGCACGACTAAGTTTCTTTATCTTTAGGTTTTAGCTAGCTCAAAGGGTACTTTAACTGCCTTAGTTAGTCAGCTCATTAAGGGCACGACCAAGTTTTCCCTGTCTTTAGGTCTTAGCCAACTCAAAGGGTGCTTTGATTGCCTTGGTTAGTCAGCTCATTAAGGGTACGACCAAGTTTCTTCATTTTTAGGTCTTAGCCAGCTCAAAGGGCGCTTTGACCGCCTTGGTTAGTTAGCTTATTAGGGCACAACCAAGTTTCTTTATCTTTAGGTCTTAGCCAGCTCAAAGGGCGCTTTGACCACCTTGGTTAGTCAGCTCATTAGGGCACGACCAAGTTTCTTCATTCTTCAGGTCTTAGCTAGCTCAAAGGGCGCTTCGACCGCCTTGGTTAGTCAGCTCATCAGGGCATAACCAAGTTTTTCTTGTTTTTAGGTCTTAGCCAACTCAAAGGGCACTTTGACCGCCTTGGTTAGTCAGCTTATTAGGGCACGACCAAATTTTCTTGTTTTTAGGTCTTAACCAGCTCAAAGGGCGCTTTGATCGCCTTGGTTAGTCAGCTCAATAAGGCACGACCAAGTTTTTATTCTTTAGGTCTTAGCCAGCTCAAAGAGCACTTTAACCATCTTGGTTAGTCAGCTCATTAGGGCACGACCAAGTTCTCATTATTCTTTTTAGGGATTCTTATCAACCCACAAGAGCACTACTCTTGCTATTCTTTGTTTCAAACTATTTGTCGTCAAGTATCTTAACGCTCCTTAGGTTTAAGTTGTTCCAAGGTAAAAACGGTGTCACTTTTGTTTTTGTGGCAAAGTTTTATTCAAACTTTACCACAAAAAGGGGCAGCTGTAGACACTCGATTTTTGCCCATAGTAGTTATAATTTTTGTTTTTAGGGTCATAATTTAGAAAATAAAAAAAAAATTGAAAAATGATAAAAAGACAAAAAAAAAAAAGAAAATTGTTGGAAAAAAAAACTAAAAAGGAAAATTCAAAAAAATTGATTTGATGGAATCTTGACTAAATAGTTGTCAAAAAAAAAAAAANAATAGTTGTCAAAAAAAAAAAAACAAATCTGATACAATGACATTAAATCTAATAAAATCAAGATTTGTAAGATTCGAATCTATTTTGGATCTTTATCAATTTAGATTCTATTCGATTCAAAAGATTTGTTTTCGAGTTTTATAAATAGGGGTTGTATGGTGCGAGCCAAAGAGAACAACTACACATTTGTTAAAAAAAAAAACACGCTCAAACCCACTCCTTAGATCAATTCTATGGTTATACTCGCGATAGGATTAGGGATTCAATCTACTCTCTTTCATCAGCTTTGCATGCTTTGCCTTGTAGGTACATAATAGTGGTTTTTAATTATTGTTTATAGCTTATCTTATTTATTTATTTATTTTTATCTCACTTAGTATATGTGCAGTTATTTTTAAAACTTGTACTAATTTTTTAAATTTTTATCATGTCTTTAATTGCTAATAATTAGTTATAGCATTAGTGTCTAGTGAACATGTGTTAAGTTAAATTTTATTTTTTTTTTTTAGATTTCATATTTTCAAAATGACATTTTTATAAAATCTCATATTTTACAAAATCTCGTTCTTTGCATATTATATTGATTTAGAAAGGGTTTTCTAGATAAAAAAAATCATTTTGATATCCATAAAATAAAAAAAAATCTTTAATTGACTTCTTTTTACGGCGAAACATCTTTTCCATAGTTTAGGCTTGTTTTCCATAGTTTATATGCCTTTTCCATAGTTTGAACATCTTCTTTATGATTTAGACATCTTTTCTATGATTAGACATCTTTTCTATAATTTAGGCTTCTTTTTTTATAGTTTATATATCTTTTCCATTGTTTAGGTTTCTTCTCTATGATTCAAACACTTTTCTATAATTTAGATTTTTTTTTTCATAGTTTAGATATCTTTTTTATAGTGTAGACATCTTTTCTATGGTTTAGATGTCTTTTCTATTATTTAGATATCTTTTCTATGATTCAGAATTTCTTTTTATGTTTTAAGCATCTTTTATATATAAAAGATTCATTATATAGAACATTGCATATTTCATAAAAATTGCATTCTTAGGTCTTTAGGGTTTTTCTTGAAAATAAAAAAATTATCGCTTAGTTGTTTTTAAATAAAAATCTTAATTTGGGAATTTTCAAAAATTAGGTTTTTAGGTTTTTTTTTTTTTATAATTAGGAATAAAAATTAGGCTTCTAGGGATTTTTCTTAATAAAAACGCATATTCAACCAATCATTTTTTTATAAATAGAACCAATATATTAAAATTTTTGGAAAGAACTACGATCGTCTGATCTCGACTAGTAAGTACGTAGGCACCTTCGAGGCAACGATAAAATATGTAGAAACTTAGGTTCTTTTTCTTTTGATTTTTATTTATTTTAAATATTATAATTAGAAGAATAATCTTAATTTCGGTAAATAAATAGTGGTACCCGTTAAAGGTTTAATAGGTTAGCCCTCGAATTTGGAACCCTCTGGTTCTTCATTTAAAATTGAAATCAAAGACCGGTAGCCAAATCGTGATTAATTGACCCAATTGGTTATGGTTTCTTCTTTTTTCCCAACTTCGATCGGGTGGCGACTCCAAAAGTTTTTCTAAATAAAAAACCGAAATTTCCTAATTTCTTTAGTCGAGGATTAATATTAAATGGGTTAAGGTTTAGTATTAATCGGAGAAATGAGAAATCAATTTTAAAAAGAAAATCGAAAAATTAAGCTTGACAATTTGGCGACTTCACTAGGGATCCTAGGGGGCTAACTACTAGAAGTTGCCGAAAATGGGATTATTTTTCAAAAAAAAATAATAATAAAAAATAAAAAGATGAAATGATAAAAATAATAAAAAGGAACTTAGGTATGTTATTTTATTTTATTTATTTGTTTTTTACTAACATTTTTTTCTTGCAGTTTATTTACGGAAGGTAGCTTTAGGGGTTTTACTTTATTTTTATTTTTGTTTTTCTACATCATAAATACATGGTAGATACGGTCAAAACCAGGCCATCTTAGGACCTTAGGAGGGGGACTACTGTGTAAGTTTCGGATGTTGTGGTGTAACCACCTTCCGGGGCTGATCAAGCTACCCTACTTAAATTCAAATGCGACCATAGAACCGTTGCTTTGAAAAAATGCGATGGTTGCAAAACTTGAGGACCTTTAGAACCCAGCCGTTGCATCACATAAAAACATTTTTTAAAAGAAAAAATCACAAGAACCTATGATGTAGTGAACCTAAATGGTCAAGGGCAGTTGTGAAGTTGTAGTTGTAATATTTCTTTGTAAATAATTTGTAATAATTCTATGTAAAGTTTGGAATAGGTGATGATTGTAATTTTGATTTTTTTTACATAACTATGGGGGTTTCTAAACAGATCCATGTCTACTCACATCATTGGCCTTAAAAGATACGTTAAACATGGTTTCAACTTTTTAGCTCAAATAAGTAAGAATTTATTAGGAACAAGATTGGGCTTATCTTGCTCCTATAGAAGAGCCTTATGAATATTACATAGTTGTAGACCTTAGTATATCTATTAAGGCTCGAATCTATCACTTTTTGTTTAGGCCCATATCAGTTGAGCCCAACCTTCACAAAGTAAATAAATAAAAATAATAAAAAAAAGAAACAAAATAAAATGAATCAAACCTATAAAATAATTTCGAGTAGTTACCGTTTTGCTTAGTATTCTACCAGCTAGCAATATTCATTCTTTTAGATAAATTGACTCCTTAGCCTTTATCATTCGGAATAAATATGATTTAGATTTTTATTTAGTCTTTTTCCTTTAGAATTCCTCATTTGTAAATAGACCCTTAGTAATGTTGTTCTAGGTTTGCATATAGAATTCTAGTAAAGCAACCCTCCATTTACAATTCCATCACTCGGTCTTTATAACACAAAGCCCTAACTTTTCCTCTCTCTCTTTCAAAAAAAAAAAAAAAAAAAAAAGAAAGAAAGAGGAAAGAAAGAAAAAAGTAGGAAAGGAAAGAAAAGAAAAAGAAAGAAATTTGCTAACGGTTACAAATCCTTATAGGGTTCGGGACAAACACAATTACTTGGCCCATTAAGGCAGATAATCTAAACAGACCCACTTGGCCTAAGAAAATAACCAACCAAACCCGAGCCCTAGCCGATCAAGAAGTTGAACAAACTCAAGGCTTGAGCCATCAAGTCCAACCATAAACCAAGTCAAAACATAAAGCCATGAAACACTATCCTAAGCTTGATCCTCGGTACAAATAAAAAGGGAAATTCATTAGTCCTTTCCACTTCAAAAGTTGTCAGTTCCAACCCATTCGAACTCTAAAGAACCTAACCCAAAATCAAATATGGAAACTTAAGGGCGTTAAGACCTATGAGTCTAGGGCATGGGGCATTTAGTTTTTGAAATTTTACAATCGGGGCATGTTCTAAGGAATTGGGGAGTAAGGTCCATCATCACCTTAAGGTCAATCCATCCTTATGTAAGGAATTGGTAACTCACTTATAAAAAGTTTTGAATGAAAAGAGGTAAGCTATATCCTATACACTAACCCTTAAACACTTTGAGATGAGAGATATCATGGTGAGGATATTTTGGACTCATTCCTTAAAGGAGATCCATTTTGAATTTGATATGCAGACCGAAATGAAGTTAAGCATTCATTTTCAAATCCCAAGCACAATTGTCCTTTGATAACCCTATTAGACTGATCTAGAGTCATTTCAAATGTAAACCCTATCAAGAACCACCCTATAGTGGGGCAATTTGGAGGTTAAGGTCATTAATTAGGAGGGAAGGATAAAATTGATTTGTGCTTACCTCAGTAATAACAATTCAAGGATAATTTTTGTTTTTGATAAATTGTTCCCTTTGAAGAAGAGCTAACATTTTTTCCAAATACCCTAAAGGCCACACATACCTTACCCAAGCCAATATACTCTGGACCTATGGTTTTAGGGCCTTGATTCATCTAAAGACAAAACCTTGACAAAAGAGATAGTTATTTTTGAGGAAAGAAAAGAAAGAAATGAAACGAAATAAAATAAAAAAAAAAAAAACAAGAAAAAAGAAATGAAATGAAAAAAGAAAAAAAGAAAATGAAAAAACTAGGAAAAAGGAAAATGAAGAAATACCCAAATATTGGGCTTGAGAAAATCCCCAATCAAAGAAGGCTTAAGTTGCTATAAAAACAAAAGGCCTTGAATCGCATTCCCAACCAAAAACACAAAACCTCATATTCATTCAAAATCATGTTTTCAACCACAAACCAAAAACTCTATATTCAGTTCAAAATCACACTCCAAATCACGAACATAAACCCTTTCTATCCACTCGATTCTCAAACATAAGACCTTCCTACCTACAATACCTCTCCACTCAAAGCTCTTCCAATTTTGAAGAACAATTTATTTAAGATAAAAATTATTTTTGAAACTAGGGCAAGCACACATGTAGTTCATTCCTAAGGGTTCTTGACTTGAACCCCTCGGGTTGAACGAAAGGATTTCTTTCAAAATAGGCCCTCTCAATTAACTTCTTTTGAAACCATTTGACTAAAAGCCCAATTTACAATACTGAACCCAAAAAGACCTAACAGATCGATCAGAGTATATCACTTATGAACTGGATTATAATTTTTGGAATAGTAATCAAGAGTGAAATCCAGACCAAGAGTGTGTAAGGAAGTCCTCTTTAACTAAACTAATCATGAGTTACCTTTTCCTTACGAAATGAATGTTTAAGGCCTATCCAAGAAGCTCATTATCTAGGTTACAAACTAAGGTGGATATGAGATACCCTACATGATTATAGCATTTGCCTTTTAAATAGGAATTTGTATCCGTTAGCAAACTTTCAAGGAAAAAGAAGGAAAAAAAATGAAAAGACATGAAAAGGAGAGAGAGAAAGTGGAGGCTTATTATAAGTTTTTCCATTCATTTTCCGGTCCATTTCATCCATATTAGCCAAATTTTCAATTCATGTTATAAACAGTTTTCACCAAATTCCATGTTTGTAAATTTCTCAAATTAAGAGTTTTTTTCAAGTTGGCTATGTTCCTCAGTTTACTTTCAACTCTCAATAGAGCTTAAGTGAGTCCGAAGGGTGCTTATCCTTTATCCGTTTTCTCAAGAATATAGCCAGCTCATAGTGCATTGTTCCTATCCATATCTTCTTTAGCACTTCAGTCAGCTTATGAAGCGCTAACTAAGTTTCCTTCATTTTTAGGTCTTAGCCAGCTTAAAGGGCGCTTTGACTGCCTTGGTTAGTTAGCTCATTAGGGCATGACTAAGTTTCCTTCATTTTTAGGTCTTAGCCAGCTCAAAGGGCATTTTGGCCGCCTTAGTTAGTTAGCTCATTAAGGCACAACTAAGTTTTCCTTATCTTTCAGTCTTAGCTAGCTTAAAGGGTGCTTTGACCACCTTGGTTAGTCAGCTCATCAGGGTACGACCAAGTTTTCCATTCTTTAGGTCTTAGCCAGCTCAAAGGGCGCTTTGACCGCCTTGGTTAGTCAACTCATTAGGGCACGACCAAGTTCCTTATTTTTCAGGTTTTAGCCAGCTCAAAAGGCGCTTTGACTGCTTTGGTTAGTCAGCTCATTAGGGCACTACCAAGTTCCTCATTTTTCAGGTCTTAGCCAGCTCCAAGGGCACTTTGACCACCTTGGTTAGTCAATTCATCATGGCACTACCAAGTTTTCCTTGTTTCAGGTCTTAGCTAACTCAAAGGGTGCTTTGACCGCCTTGGTTAGTTAGCTCATCAGGGCACGACCAAGTACCTTCATTTTTAGGTCTTAGCCAGCTCAAAGGGCGCTTTGACCGCCTTAGTTAGTCAGCTCATTAAGGGCACGACTAAGTTTCTTTATCTTTAGGTTTTAGCTAGCTCAAAGGGTACTTTAACTGCCTTAGTTAGTCAGCTCATTAAGGGCACGACCAAGTTTTCCCTGTCTTTAGGTCTTAGCCAACTCAAAGGGTGCTTTGATTGCCTTGGTTAGTCAGCTCATTAAGGGTACGACCAAGTTTCTTCATTTTTAGGTCTTAGCCAGCTCAAAGGGCGCTTTGACCGCCTTGGTTAGTTAGCTTATTAGGGCACAACCAAGTTTCTTTATCTTTAGGTCTTAGCCAGCTCAAAGGGCGCTTTGACCACCTTGGTTAGTCAGCTCATTAGGGCACGACCAAGTTTCTTCATTCTTCAGGTCTTAGCTAGCTCAAAGGGCGCTTCGACCGCCTTGGTTAGTCAGCTCATCAGGGCATAACCAAGTTTTTCTTGTTTTTAGGTCTTAGCCAACTCAAAGGGCACTTTGACCGCCTTGGTTAGTCAGCTTATTAGGGCACGACCAAATTTTCTTGTTTTTAGGTCTTAACCAGCTCAAAGGGCGCTTTGATCGCCTTGGTTAGTCAGCTCAATAAGGCACGACCAAGTTTTTATTCTTTAGGTCTTAGCCAGCTCAAAGAGCACTTTAACCATCTTGGTTAGTCAGCTCATTAGGGCACGACCAAGTTCTCATTATTCTTTTTAGGGATTCTTATCAACCCACAAGAGCACTACTCTTGCTATTCTTTGTTTCAAACTATTTGTCGTCAAGTATCTTAACGCTCCTTAGGTTTAAGTTGTTCCAAGGTAAAAACGGTGTCACTTTTGTTTTTGTGGCAAAGTTTTATTCAAACTTTACCACAAAAAGGGGCAGCTGTAGACACTCGATTTTTGCCCATAGTAGTTATAATTTTTGTTTTTAGGGTCATAATTTAGAAAATAAAAAAAAAATTGAAAAATGATAAAAAGACAAAAAAAAAAAAGAAAATTGTTGGAAAAAAAAACTAAAAAGGAAAATTCAAAAAAATTGATTTGATGGAATCTTGACTAAATAGTTGTCAAAAAAAAAAAAA
>JAMXBB010000233.1:0-13754 GCA_024138015.1 Lumnitzera littorea | reverse complement strand
GAATTGAACCAAAATATAAGAAACACATTTCATAATTTGATTCAATTTTATAAATAGTCCTAACATTGTAGTCAATTTATAGAATACGGTGATTTCACCACTACATTGTTGATATTGAGGTTGAATGATTATGGTAATGATATTAGTTATATAGGTATAAATAATTGTATCTAGCTTCTAAAACTATTGCTATGCATAGATATAACCTCGAATTTGGAAAACATGATTTTATCTCCAACATTTTTAGGATTAGTAGTATTGTTTATACATCCAAAGTGTTTTATCTCAAGTGAAGAAAGGTTTTAGAGGGTAAAAAGTTATGAGATCCCAAAGTTTGAATGATAATATGATGCTCTTGAGATTTTATAGTATATTCGCATGTGATTAGCAATTTTAAGAAACCTATTAACCATTCTATCTTAAAATTAAGTTCAATCAAAGATTTGACAACGCCTAATCTTTGGAGTTTTATATTTGTAAGAGACATATATTCATAAACATACAAGTGTCTATGGACCTGTAAGTCATTAAATGTAGGCTGGTTTAAGTTGGGGCAACTTGTCGATGTATTTAGGGAGAAATGCTCGTGTATCATTATCATATGTAAGGAACTTTTTATTGATAAGTGGAAAGATATATTGATCTTTATAAAATGAAAACTTATCTCTTGGATAGTCAATGATATTGGTAAATGATATTTTGATTGCACAGTCAAAATTGTGAGTTAATTTGTATAATCCACAAGTTGACGATTTTATAAGTTTTTTCAAGTTAAACGGTTACAAAATCTTTTAGGTATAGACACATAGTAGAATTATGAGCTTAGGTGTATAATTATATGAGTTTACAATTTTAACATTTCTATACGATCTTACGAGCTTGTAATTATACTAATATAACAAATTTTCTCAATATAAGTCTAATCGGCTATTAAAACTAAGAAAAAGAGCTGGCCTTTTGCAGTTTTAAGCAAGTTGATCAAATCATGATTGAACTAACATAGTATTTTATTTCCTTTAACTTAAAAGAATTAATCTACTAACTTTGTTGTTCAAGATCACTCATCAAAATAATGAATGGAGTTAAGGAAGAAGATTTCTTATATTCATCAAATGAGGATTGATTAGATGTTCTTTCAAGTGTAAGGGGTAAGGAAAATGATGAAAGTGATACTATAGAGGAACGTAGCATATATATAATTTTGGAGAGTTATAAGAGTAGGGGTTAAGATGATTTGAAGATTTGTGAACATGATAAAGTATGAATGGTACTTTAAGACTAGGAATCAAAAGATTGGGATATCATTGTAATAGCACCAATAACAACATTGGCATCGATTATGATGATGATGATAATGATGTTGATGGTGAGTAAAGAGTTAATGGTAGTTTTGATGATAATAAGATAACCGTTGATTAATAATTTTTTTTAGTTTTTTTGTATTATATTATAATGATTTATATTGTAATTTAATTTATATCAGCACTAATATTTACATTTTAATTTAGTATAATATCTTATACTTCATTATTTGTACTATAACTTATATTATAACCGAAATTTATTTTTTATTTTTCTTATATATCTTGAGCTTTTATTTATTTATTTTTTACTATTGTAGGTATATTTATAGTTTTTTTAATGTGAATTTGCATAGGTTACGAAAACTTATATTTTTATACTTAGATTTTACAAACCCTTTAGTAATATTAAGTAAAATCACAATTTTGATAATCTTATGATGCTATAAGCCTCTAAAATTGTATTTTGGACAATCGAACATAGATTTAAGGCCTTTAAGGAAAATTAACCGATTGAGTCCAAACTCTATAACTAAGATAAAAAAGTTAAACAAAGTGATACAATGAAGTTCAATTTTAAAAATAATGACCTAAAATCCTAATTTTGCCCTTAGAAGTAGGATTATTTAATACAATACTAAAATGCTCAGAACCCTTAAAATTGAGCTTGGAATGCGATGAGAACTTAAAAATAAGTTGATTAAGCTATAAAATAAGATAATATAATATAATTTATTATATGAATATACACGTATTTTTATAAATATACTCGATATAAATAATAATTATACCCATAAATTAACACTAGATTACGTAATTATATATATTGCGTTGAATTCATAAAATTAATTAAGAGAAAATATCCTAAAAATAAAGGATATGTTAGAAACTTAATTATACGAGTTCATTCTTATTTTACGCGTGATATATACATGGAATATATATGTACTCGTATATTAATAAATGAACAAATATTAATAAAATATACTTAAACTACTAAAAGAAATTTGTAAATCTCATCCAATAAGTGTAATTTTGGCTGGGAATTGCCGGATACTGTCGTGGCTTATTGTGGAGGATCCATTTAGTTGAATCAAAAGTTCATTTCCTAAGTAATTGACACCTCCTACTTAGGCATTAATGAAGGAAAAGGCAAGAAAAAAATAAAAAAAATTATAGGCGGCAAAAAATCCTCTATAAATAGCAAACCCCAGCAGCTTAGTGTTAGTTTAGCAATTTGGAATCGGAAACACTTAGAGGAAATAAAGAAAAAATTGTAGGAAAAATAAAAAGAAAATAAGAAAAAAATAAGGGAACCACTGTGCCCTATCTTTACCCAATCCAGAAAACCACCTGACAACTAACCTGACTGGCCATCACTAGTCCAAGCCACACTTTGGCCGTCTGATACACCCCCCTTACCCTACGACTGCCAAAGCCACCAAAAAAAGTTAGGTCAAAATTCTGTTTTATTTTTCAAGAATTTTTAAAAAATAATAATTCTACCCAGAAAATTATGAAAAAAATTGTACGTAGGTTATTTTGAACATGCTTTCATGTGATATTTTTATTTTTTAAAAATTTGTAATTTTTAATACACTTCCTTAAGAAATCTACTATTTATCCGAAGTTTGAATTGTAAAATAAATGTACTAAATGATATTGTTTCTAGCTGAAAATTTTTGTATTGGATGTGTATGATATGTGGATAATTTCTATATAGCCCAAATTTTGATTTGAATATTTTTTATATTTATTTCATTTTTAGGCCTAAAAATGACTTGAAAATAGGCTAAAATTGTTAAATAAACAGGAAATTATTAAATTAAATGATGAAATGGACACTTACTAGTCTCTAGTGAATAATAATAATGTTAGGTTATATTGAAATTAATTTGGTGTAAAAAGAATCATAATTGAGTAATTTAGGATAATTCAAGAGTAAAATCATAAATACAAATATATAAGCAATAAGTCAAAAACTTGAAATCAAGTAATAGCTGAATTCCTCATATTTTTAGAAATCTACAGAAATTTTCGGGGAATTATTTGGTGACCCAAACTATTTATTATGAATTTTTATAGTAAAATGACTTAAATTACAAAGAGGGACATATTTTTAATAATAATAAGTTAAAATGAATTAAATAATTAAATAAAAACTAAGTATGAGGTTGCTGATCAAATTGTATAAAAAGAGTATTTTAATATATTTACCGATATTTTCTAATTTAGATACATTATAGGTATATTAAGATTAGATAATACTCATATTATAGCATTATATGGATAAATCAGGTAAAATGCAATTTAATAACGTAAATTACGTATAATATGATAATATTTATATAGATACGTATAACTGTATTAAGAACTTGAACTACCTGTTAAAAGTCATCTTTAGGAACAAAACCTGTAACCATGTCGTTAGATCTGTATGAACATAACAACATTAATTTTATTAAAATCAGACAGTCTTAGGTAATATAACCTATAACTCTATCATATTCTAGAATATGCGTATTTTGGTGACTCTATCAGAATTAAAACGTAATTTAATAAATTAAAAGTACGTTTCGATACGATTGAAACGATATATAATATGTAATAGTATAAATTACATATATTATCAATAATTAATAACTTAACTCGATATATAATAATAATAATAATAAAACTATATATTATGCAAATAATGTGAGTATATATGTATGATGATTTTAGATTAAATCATAATGTTTTCATAATTATTACAAAAATTGAATTTGGGTTTTTTGTACATATAAGATCTTCTAGTGAATAGACTATTGATGGCTCAAGTCTACCATAGTGAGTGTCTGAACAAGTAAGTTGAGATTTGTAACTTCATCGCTTATTGGGATACTGTACTAAAGTATCCAAAGACCCAAGAGTACTTTTGGTTGTGTTTGTAATTAGTTAACTATGCGCATGTTGTATGTGTACATGATACTCAATTGTGACAGGAGTTGAACTCCTTGATGTGCTATTCTGCATGTTTACATTATTTCTGTATTGTATGAACTTGTTTGGTCAACCTTGATTAAAATTAACGTCTATTCAATTAAAACGAAACTGGACATGCATAACACCCATTAGGAGAAACGATTAAGAGTGTTAGGCCAAATACTGACTTCCTTCAATGAGGATAGCTGAAATGGTTCTTTCTTTATTTTTAGTCAAACTAAGTGACAAGCGAAGAAGTCGCGAAAAGGGTAGGGGCTGTTGTTCGAGGGTAGTCATAGGAAAAGGGTGTTCTCTATTGCACAAGCCTAGGTTTGGTTTGATTTGAGTGGCAATAAAACTCCTCAATCGGGGTTGGAGCGGATGTAATTTCTCTAATCTTACAGTGAATTGAATACCATTGTGCGATGTTTCATTTGATTTACTGCATTATATTTCATTATAATTAATAACCTTACTTGCAATTGTATGGTACTCTTCTAACTCCGTCCTACTTACTGAGTTAGTTGTGTGTTACGCCCCGAAGTCGCAGAGTCGCAACAGTCCCGCCGTGTAAACCGTTCTATGATAGTAACTGGCCTCACAGTGCCTACTATAGACATGATCTACACAAGGCGTCGACGACTCCTCGCTTTGAAGTAAACAGTCCGAATAACAGTTATAATACAATTATGATAAATATCATAAATTTCTAATAAACATAAATAATTATAAATAAGTCCACAGAGCTTCCTAAGAAGTTTTACATAATCACCACAGTTTACTAATTTACATAATAGCTACCAATCTTTAATCTTTAACTACAAAGTCAGTCTAGTTATACATTATACTAAGTAACTTAATCCTCATGCCCCCGGCTTCAAAAGGACTAACCTCTAGGTAATTGTAGGGCGGCATAGTACTTGAAATGTTCGGAAATCAGAACCTGCAAAAGGATCTATAAGGGTATGAGCAACTACAGCTCAGTAAGTTAAATTAGAGACTCATGAATGCATACAAGCACAAACAGGGTTATCAAACAATTATTTTCATGCAATGCAACAATCAAGTGTCATCGCACAACATAGTCCGGTCCATTGTGAAATTAGAGAAATTTCACCCGCTCCAATCCAGGTTGAGGTGTTCCATGTTATGCAGCAGCTCACAACTAAACCCAGGCTTGTGCAATGGAAACCTCGCTCCTCCCGCGACTACCTTCGAACCATTGACTTCACCCCCGCCGCGACCTCCTCTTCTGTTGTCACGCCCCGAAGCGACAGAGTCGTAACAGCCCCCACCGTGTAAACCATCCTAAGATAAAAGTTGGCTTTACAACCGCTATCTTAGACCTGATCTACACAAGGCGTCTACGACTAACCCGCTTTGAAGTAGACAATTTGTAATTTAAATAAATCATTTATCTAAGAAAGTGAGGAAAGATATATATATATATATATTATAATACAATTATTGTAATTAAGGTTTACAATATTTCTCCGTAATATATTTCCTAGTTATTACATTATTCAAAAATGAAAAGTTCTAAAGTAAAAACTTAAACCTTAAAAATATATGTTTATTCTTCACATGTTTTTCCTCACTCCCCAAGATCCAGCAGTTGCTAGCTTTAGAGTAGTTGTTGCCGCTTCTTGGCCAGCACTTGCACGACGTCTATAGGGATGTGAGCAACCACAGCTCAGTAAGTTAAGACGGAGGACTTAAAACTATACCATACACACAACAAGGTTTTCAATCACTTATTAGGTGCAATGCATGTGCAAGCAAATGCCATCGTACGACGTTGTCCGGCCCGTCGTGAGATTAGAGAAATTGCGCCCGCTCTAATCCGGGTTGAGGAGTTGCCGTTAATGCAACAGCTCACGACCAAACCCAGGCTTGTGTAATGGAGACCTTGCTCCTCCCGCGACTACCTTCGAACCACTGCCTTCACCTTCGCCGCGACCTCCTCTCCTGTCACTTAGTTCGACTGAGGATGAAGAAGGGACCATTTTGCAATCATGCGCTATCCCTTCCGAAGGGGTCGGTATTTGGCTGGAGAGTCCTAAATCCCCTAACGGGTTGCCATGCATGCTCGATTATGATTACTGGTCGTATATTTGATTAGGTCCAGTTTAGGGTGATCAATCATTACATACAATTCATACAATATGTGCCAAAGCAACAAACAGAATCATAGCATCACCTAAAATCAAGCACATGCACACATTCAACTATCTAACAAGCACAACCAAGCATAATCTTAAGCCTCCAAAATACAGCATCGTATTAATCCCAACTTACCTCGACTCCTCACTCACTCACTCGAGGTCCGATTTGCTCAGGTCATCGCTGATCATCCCTATAACACGAACGTGGTTTTAGCTTTTCATATAAATATTACAAGTTCATTTTATTCTATAACGCTTATTGTTAGGTTTTGTTTAAGGTTTAATATGTCTAATTATCTAGGTATTAAGTCTTTTACCATTATTCTAGGTTTAGGGTTAGGTTCAAGTTCGGTTTTCGCATTGATTTCTAAATTAGGTTTTTAGTTCGATTTCTTAAGTAATGTTTTCGATTCCATCCCTAGAAATCCATTTCAATCCATAATGTGAAATTAATCACATCACTTCCCGATCTCCTAAATACCATCATTACCTTTTGTCAGTGTTTATTTTACTCGGTACACTTAAATCCATATTAGTGTACCGAATTCACTCCTAGTGTGATAAATTTTTACATTTTTCATATAATTCCATAAATTCAAGTTTCCTATCAGATTTATTGTGCATTTTGATTATTCTCAAAATATCAATTTTTATTATAATATTTTCTATTTATTATATTTTCAAAAATTACACATTATGTATTATTGCATATTATGCACATAATGCATTTCTAATATTTCTATTACCCTAATTACCGTCTCTAAACATCAATTATTATTTCAAAATGTATAAATTCATCCTAAATCAGATTTTACTCCAATTTACCCTAATTTACAAAATTATCTTAAAATGTACTATTTTTCCATATTACCTATTTACTACATAATTAACCTAATAATTACATCTAACACTCTAATTGCTACAAATATCATACTCCATCAGATTTTAACATCCTAAAACATGTAATTATTCACTAAATCAGAAATTAATCATTTAATTACATAATTAGCCCTAAATTACCCATTTTATGCCTCATTTTAGGGCCTAAAAATTATCTAAAAATTTTGAAAATTAATTTTTGAAAACGGGCTTCATAGCACTGTTCTATATCATCTAAGTAATCTACAAAAAAATTTTGGGCTTGAAACTACACTCTTAAGGTCATTTATTTCTAAACCGAAACATGCTCGGTTTTGCACGATTTCTTAGGGATCATATATTACGGAACATAATTTCATCAAAAAAATATTTTTCCTACAAACTACATATAAAAATATCCCAGAATAACAAAATTCATAATTTTATAATTATATTTACTATTTTTACAAAATTACACAAGATTCGGGCTGGAAATCGGACTCACCGATTTGGGTGGCTCCGGCTACTGCGGGCCGCCGTGGCCTTTTCGGCCGGCCTGGGCGCTGCCACTACCGTGTGGTGGTGGTGGCCGTCCACTTCCAGCTGCTCGTTTGGTAGGGGTTCCCTTTAAATGCCATAACTGTACAGTTTTTCTTATTTTTTTTTTATTTTTTGGATTTTCTCTCGAATTTTCGACTCTCCCTAATTTTCTCACTTTCCAAACTGTCCAAATGAGCTCTGTAAATTTTTTCCCTATTTATAGACATTTGCTGTAATTAATATGCATTAATTTGATAAGACTTTGTCCAAATTCCTTGATTTTTGGTTTTTAAGTTGTTCAATTTTTATTGGCTAATTTTTATTTTGCAGCTTTGGACCTGCCACGACCTTATCTTGATTCATCTTATCATCTTCTGATTTTTTTTTCTTATTTTTCCATAATTATTTTATAATTTTCTTTAATTATTTGCTTAGTTTTTAGCCAAATTAGGTAATTACGCGTATTTTTATCTACACGTAAATACATGTGGGGTACACGTGAACATTCCTAACTATTATTTTGGTCATTCTAAAATTTTTAATATACATATAATCTATCTCTAATAATTTATTAGTTATTAAATTACACTTTTTGCCTTTTCAGTAATTAGCAATTATTATGCTTAAAATTTTAAAATTTTATAGTCTCCTATTTTATTTCTTATTTTCTTAAATTCATGTTTACGGGGTCATTTTTACTAATATTTCTCTTAGTAGTTTATAATTTGGGTTTGATCGGATCTTTTAACCGATCACCCTAAACCTTGGGTTCTAAGTTCAATCCTACGGTTACTTGGCTGAACTTTGGGGCTTACACCTGTCACTTAGTTCGACTGAGGATGAAGAAGGGACCATTTTGCGATCCTGTGCTATCCCTTTCGAAGGGATCGGTATTTGGTTAGAGAATCCTATGATCCCCTAACAGGTTGCAATGCATGACATTTTTTATTATCAGGGTCGACTAAGATTAAATTCCGTTTAAGGTGTTCAAACAATTTCATACCAATTCAATCAGTCACAAAATCATTCACAATACAAATTTCAGCACGAATTCAGATACATCAAACACATGCGCAAACTACTTACAATCACAATCATATACAAGCCTAAATCTCCGAGTACTACAAAACTAGTACTCTATTACAATAAGAAAATAACCCAACTTACTTGAATTTGCTCGATCGCTTGATTCCTTAATTGCAAGCTAATTTGTCTCTGGGTGTCTTATAATACAAATAGGTCTCTTCAGTACTTATAATTTATGGTTTCATATTCTAAGTTATATTTTAACTCATTTTTTTGTATATACCCATTACGTCATAATGATTCGTTGTACTCTATTTCGGTGTTCGAATCCTAAATGAGATTTTAAATTTTGATTCCTAAGCCTTAAATATACTCGAATCCTAATGTGAAATTAATTACATTAAGCTCGAGTGTCTAAATATCCTATTGGGTCGTAATTTGGTATTCTAAACTATTCGGTACACGCTAACCCTAATTGAGGTATCGAATTTATTCCCGATGTGTGAAAATCTTACATTTTGAGACATTTACGTAAAATTAAATGTTATTTCAGATTTATTATTTTTCTGATTTCTATTATAATATTATCTAAATAACCCTATCTTTTTAGATTTATTAATTTACAATTTCACATATTACTAATTTCTTATATTACTTACCTAATTTCCCTAATTAACCATACTTAATACTCCAAAGGCTAGGATTAGGGTTTCACTTCAGAGATTAACATCCCTAAACATATAATTAATATCTAAATCAGTAATTAACATCTTAATCATCTAATTAACCCCAAATCACCCAATTTTTCTATCATTTTAGGGCTAAAAATTAACTTAAAAATTTTGAAAATTAATTTTAAAAAAATGGCTTCATAGCACTGTTCTATATCATATGAGCATCCTACAGAAAAAATTTGAGCTCCAAACTACACTCCTAAGCCTATTTATTTTCCGGTTTAATCATGCTCGGTTTTGAACAATTTGTTAAGGACCCTATATTTTCAGATATAATTAAACTAAATAAATATTTTTCCCTAAATCTACATACAATAAAACCTCATAATAACAAATTTCATAATTTTCTGGGCAAAATAACTAATTTTACAAAATTATTCAAAATCGGGGTAAATAAAAGACTAACCGGTTCGAAGCTTTCTGGCTGTCCAAACCCAGTCCAAGGTTGTCGGCCGGCCCAGACGGTGGTTTTTGTGTAGAGTGGTGGTGGTGGTTCAATCCCAGGTGGTGGTGAGAGGTGGGTTTAGCTCACTTACCCAATCTACATAGTTTTCCTTTTTTTTTTATTTTCTAGATTTTCTCTCGATTTTTTCAGTGTTCCTATTTTTCCCAAATGCTAAACTGACCAAATGACTTCTGAAAAATTTTCCCTTATTTATAGACATTTGTTGTAATTAATATGCATTAATTTGACAAGACTTTGCCCATTTTCCTTGATTTTTGGCTTTTAAATTGTCTAATTTTTATTGGTTGATTTTTCTTTTTTTGATCTAGACCTGCCACGACCTGATTTAGATCATCTTATCCTCTTTTGATTTTTTTCTGATTTTTCCATAATTAATTTATAATTTTCTTTAATTATTTGCTTAGTTTTTGACCAATTTAGGTAATTTCACGTATTTTTATCTACACGTAAATGCATGTGGGGTACATGTGCACATTCCTAATTATTATTTTGGTCATTCTAAAATTTTTAGTATACATATAATCTATCTCTGATAATTTATTAGTTATTATATTACACTTTTCGCCTTTTCAGTAATTAACAATTATTATGTTTAAAATTTGAAAATTTTATAGTCTCGTATTTTACTACTTATTTTCTTAAATTTAAGTTTACGGGGTCATTTTTACTAATATTTCTCTCAATAGTTTATAATTTGGGTTTGATCGGATCCTTTAACTGATCACCCTAAACCTTGGGTTCTAAGCTTAAACATACGGTTACTTGGCTTGGCTTTAGGGCTTACATTGTACTCACATCCTCATAAACTCTTTTGCAAGTACTGAGTGACGACCAGGATGTTTCAATACTACTAACCCCAAGTTAGTATGCTATTGATTGTGAAAGCGGGGGACGAAGAATTAATTGAACCCGAGCTTTTGATCTTTCTTTTATCTTTTCTTTTGAGTTTTGAAGAAACTAGTTAGAAATTCCTTAGGACACCTATTAGTTTCCCAACTTATTGTAAATGGTCTACAAAACTTGTAGCTTTTTTATAAACTTTGATTGTAAATTATAACTCTAAATATAAGACATTTATGTCAATACTGTTGCGTTATGAGACAATAGGTTATATAAAATAGGTATTTTGTAAAACTATACCACAGGTTTGATTACTCATAGTTATCAGAACGGATGCTTCAAACTGATTGAGTCATGTATGCTTTGTGTGGACTGTATCTATGATAGCAACTATGAGGTTAGCTTTTTATCTTAAATTAGTTTACATGGCGAAACTATTATGACTCCTCTTATTCGAAGCATGACAATTGCTATATAGACAAAAGTCATTTTGTTGAAGAAAAATATGTTTATGTTTTGTAAAATCATAAATATCGTTTTATGATATTTGAAGGCTACAGATATGAATATATTAAAACATCATAAATTAAATCTAGATTTCAAATTTAATAAATAAAGTAAAAGTATGTTATTTTATGGAGGTAAAAACGGAACAATTACAACAGAAAGGAGATACATTTTACCTTCACTTATAAATAAATGGTGCACCTTATAATTAATGCAAACTAAGAACAAACAGTATATCCATATAGTATATATAATCTACAAAGTTTAAATCGATAATCACCATTATAGGCTTCGTTTGGTTCATCTTTTTTTTTTTCATCTTATTAGTATCTTATTGATGTCTACTTCAATCTTGTGTTTGGTAAGAATAAGAAATTAAAAAGATGAAAATATAATTCCATTTATACCTTTCTTCTAAAATTAAATACCCAATAATAAAGTATCTGAATTTTTATTTCCCAATTTCAACACTCAAATCACTATTTTCATCATAATTATAAAACAAAAACAGATAAGATAGTTTTCCAAATATTAGATTTTAAACAAATACTAATTAGATACAGCTAAGATATAGATGAAAAAAAAAAGACAATTCAAACGGGACTATAATATATTTTGGATAAAGAAGATATGAATATATGATGGCTTATACATGTAAATAGATAAAAGTACTCATGGCATGTTATCATAACATAAAGCTAAGAAAATCGTTAATGTGGACCACATGATGGATGTAAAACTTATTCTCAATTGCCATTGTTTGAGAAAGTACATTCTCTACTTGTACTTAGAAGTACATACATTCGCTCTACTTTTATTAATCTTAAAAACTAAACATTACAATAACAGTAAGTTCACTTCACTAAATTAAATAACAATAGCATTGTTATCTATTTTTGTTTTATTACATAAAATATGCATATTAAAGATGAAAAATTGAAAAATCCTACCATATAATGAATAGCCACGAGCCTTATTAACAAGTTTTAAAACTACACTCCTTCCATTTGGTTTTCTTCTTCTCATCAACTACTACTACTTCTTCTTCTTCACTTTTATTTCTTCTTGTTAGCTTATTTCAAACCACGTTGTCTTCCCCAGCCTACTACTATTATTACAAAATATAACCAAATTAAGCCACAACCTCCACAATGCACAAACCAAAGTGTATCATCTTCTCTAACTCATTGTCTCCACAACACGCGATCCAAAGCGTGACATCTTCTCTGGTTCGCATCGTCTTCTCCAACCACCACCTCTATAATACATGACCTAAGGTGCTTTACCTTCTTTAAGTCATGTTCATAATTTTTGTACTTCAGTCACATTTGTTCTTATTCATCTTCTTCTTGGGTCGTGCTATGTCTTGAGACTCTCTTCCCTTCCCCCCTCTCCCTTGCCCTCCAACCCTTCGCCAAAAGAAAAAAAAAATGGAGATTGGGCTTAGATAGGTAAAGGTAGTTAGGGTTTCCAAAAAAAGGCAAAGGCAATATTAATATTTCAGTTATATTGCTAGACTATTCCATAAGTGTCCTTTAGACTAAGTGAACAACCTAATAAGTTATTACAACTTGATGCAATTCCTAATAAATGGCAATTTTATTGTGGTTTATTATAATTAAGCCAAGGGGGTCAATATTCTCACTTTATTCTCCTTATATTGGTGTAAGCTTGCAATATTTATTTTAAATATCCTTTCTTTTATTTAGGGTAAATTTAAATAGGAAATCAACGTTTCAAAAAGTTTAAATGAGAAATTAACGTTTTAATAAGTGATTAAAATAAGAAATCCTTGTTATAATATTGTTAACATAGTCTAATGCAACTGTTAAGTGACGCATGGCACTTACGTGGTGTACACATGGCATACAAATGACAATTATGTGTATATTTAAATAATAAATAAACGAGAAAAACTAAAAATATATATAACTAAAAAAATAATAAAAAACTAAAAGCTAATAGTACAATATATAATATTATAATATAAATATATATACAATAATACAATGCGAATATAATATTTATTATAATAATTTAATTAATTATATTATACAACAAATTAAAAAAAGAAAAAACCGTGGAAAATTAAAAATAGGGTTGTTGATTCAACCTTCATGGTGGGTTACGACCTATTTAAATTTCCTCAGTTGTAGATGGCTACTCTATCATCGGTTGGTGGGTCAATGACCTACTTTTAAGTGTCACCATGAAAATTGAGGCCCATCTGGCTACCTCAAGGGTAAAGGTAGCTAATTTTTTCTTTTTTGAATTTTTGAACATTTTTCTTCCTTTTTTTTTAATTTCATATTTTTTATTATTTTAATTTAATTATTTTATTATAAGTATCATA
>JAMXBB010000232.1:0-13765 GCA_024138015.1 Lumnitzera littorea | reverse complement strand
AAAATCAATATCTAATTGAATCAAAATCAATATCTCATTGAATTTTCCATTCATGCTTACTTAAAGCTATTCCAAAAACACATGAGAATGGACTAGATTCCATAGACTCCTGGCATCTAATACATTCTAAGACTCATGGGAATTTAGAGGGATTCCATTGGCTAATGGAAGCACAATGGTTGATATTTTCACAAATGACTCTTCGAGTATTGAAATTCACACTTTTAAAACTGACTATTACATGCATACAAAGGGTCTATACTTTGAAAATGACTACTTAGGTCCATTTCATGAATATTTTATATATGATGGATAAGTGTAATATTATAATAAAATAGATATGTAGAATGATTGTGTTAAGTATCCCAAGAGGTTTTGATGATAATAAACCTATGTGTCTCAAAAGATTACTAATAACTTTACTCAGTATGTAAAGTTAATATTATGTTAAGTTTTGCTCAACTAAGAATAAATTTTGGAGAACTAAAAAGAAGTTTTGATTAGGTAAGAAAAAATTTTGAGTAATTTTTTAAAGACAAAAGTAGAATTTCTATCGAGATGAAGACAAAAGTAGAAGTTTTAATGAATTGAAGTCCAAAAGTAGAAGTTCTAATATAAGCAAAAGAAGAAGTTTTTGGAGAATCAAGAATGTTATTCTCTTCTATTTCAAGACCTAGTGTAGATCAAGATCTAATTCCATGAGTTATAAATATTAGCATGACTACCCTAAAGAGGCCTTGTAAAATTGACCATAAAGCTGACATATGACATATAGATCTACCATATGATAACCACCTTCCAAGTTAGAGTTGCAAGACTCTACTTAATTGCATGTTCATTACATTTAATGTACTTAATTATGTATTCATTACGTTTAATGTTATATATAATTAAATAATATGAAAAAAAACTACAAAATCTTATATCTCACACCCTTCCAAAACAATAGGAATTCAAATCCATACTAAGTAGCATAATGGGTAATCACTAAAACATTATCGTTAAGCTTCTAAAACAAATAGAAACTTCCTTCTATTGGGTTCCTAAGGGTAGAATCTATAGTTCGATAACTAAGATAATACATGTCTTCTATAATGGTACATAAGTTCTGGACTATAGTTGCACCAAATACATATGATAGCCTACTAGCACCATATAAGGCTATAAATGGGTAGCAACATTCATCTTATACTATCAATGTTGAACAATGTAACTCTCATTCATGCATAGTCTTAGACAATATTGTACTTATGTGGTACTTACAAAATCAATCCTTTAAGAGGTAAGCATATTGTTGAGGAGAAGGGGATCTTTGAATAACAAGGAGAAAAATTGTAAAGGAATATATTTGTGGGTTTGACATCATATCCAACCCAAACCCTTAAGGTATTAGGTTAATGAGTCTTTTCCACTTATATATAATTCACTTTACTTTTATAATTTTAATATGGGATTCCCTTCCAATATGGGATTGCCTTTTTTTACATACTTATACTTATATCCCAATAATCTCCCCCTTTGAGTGCAAGTCTTTCCTAGATTAGGTTTATGATTTGCTCATCGCTCCCCTCGAGGAGTGGAAACCACTTATGACTTCATCAAGAGCTTACTAATTGACTCTACTAAGCCCATCTCATGAGTGGCTTGCAACCGACCTCGTACACCTCATATCATGGCTTTCATCTTAATCACCACCAACCAACCCTTATTTCCACATAAGATGACCATCATTGAGATCTAAACCACCGCTTCATTTCATGTCATCCTAACCGAATCATTAGCTCTAGTACCACTTGTTAAGGAGAAGTGGGGCCATCAATTACAAAGAGAGAACTTGTAAAGGAACATGTTCATGGATTTAACATTATATTCAACATCAAACCTTAAAGTATTACGATATGCAATATGAAAACATACCCATAATTGTATCCTAACACATATATTAGCTTAGTGTTCTCTCATAAAATCCTGGGTATGCAAGTTAATAAACAAATTAAATATGCAATGAAGCTAGACCTAAGTCAAGGCTAGTTTCAACCCATAAATTGGCATGAAACTAGCCTACCAATTTAGTAAACTGGAACCAGCTCATGAATGGTTCCAGTTCATGGGGGTTTAGGTGGTTCAAGCCTCCAACCCATTTGAATCGACTGATTTGAATCAAATTTTTCTTTTAACAATTAACTTTAAACATACATATTAACATATATTGCATTAGATATTACACATATATTATATTAACTTATATATTTATACATGTTATATATAATGCATATTAACATATATAGTATACTATACATATTAACATAAATAATATATGTATATAATAGACATATTTTACATATATATAAATATGATGCAAACTTAAAAAAAAAAAAAAGGAAATTTGGTTTACAAACTCAAGAACTAGTACATAAATTGGTAGGCCTGATGAACCGCCTAAAACCAACCGGAGCTGGATCAATCATGCTTTAATGAAAAGTTCAATCGCAACTTAATGGTTCAAACCTAGATCCAGGCCGCTTTGGGTTCAAACACAAGTCTAAACATAGCAATATTACCATATGATATGTAAAAGTATGCAAAGTTTTTCGAAAACATGTACATAGCATGGTCTATTACTGTAGTGATCAAACTTGTGATTCTACCCTATCTAGAATCAGAATCATCAAAGTGTTAGTAGAATGGAAATGTGAAATCGAAATGTAAAAATATAAGTTTTTATAACTTATATAAAATAATTTTAAAAATCTATGGATATGTTGATAGTAATTATTCAAAACTAGAAATACATAATGGAAATAGAGAAACAAAAAAGTTAAGTTCTTTTTTTATAAAAAAAAATTATTAATAATATATAATTTAACATATATGAAAAAAAGGCAAATAAAGTCGAAATTAAAATTTTTTCTTTATTTTTTTGAAAAAAAAAATTAAAGAGAATAAAACATTTCAATGCGTTTTAAATTATTGATGATATAAACTGAAGTATATAGTTTTCCTTGTAATCTTTACTATTGAAGCTGAAATTTGAATGAATGCTATGAAATATAAAATAAAGGACTAAGAGAGAGAGAGCAAGAGGAGAAAAAAATAAAATAGGACAAGAAAAATAATATAATACCCTAATAATTGATAGTTTATAAAAACTTAGTTGTATTTTTTCACCTTTTAACCCATTCAATTTACATATATAAGATAGGTAAACTTGGTAAAAAAACGTAAGTTTCTTCTGAATTTATATATAAATTTAATTAGAAATATAAATTTTTATACAAAAACGATTTCTCATACGAGTTAATTCAAAAATGCTTCTTAAAATCATAAATTCATAGAATTGCATAGATAGAATTACGATTTTAACAACTAAATATATCACCCAAGATTTAGGAATCACAAATTTTATACGCCAAATCCTAGAACTTTAGAACCTACAGTTTTAACAGCGCAATAAAGGCCCTAGTCAAAGCACGACAATCCCAGTGCCCTTTTAACTTCCATGGGCGAATGTAAGGGTAGTTATAAAAGGTTTTTGTGCCACCTTCTTGGTATTATCATCACAGTATTCAAATACAATACTTTCATGCAATAATGACCATTTATTATCTTGTAGTGAAGTATATTATGAGTTTGGTTTCGAGTTATCACACAATTTTTTCTCAAGGAATCATATCACACTTATTACATCGCCAAAAAAATCATATGCTTGTAAAGCATTATATACCACTCAATACTCATATTTTAGTATTTTAATACTGATTAGATCAAGTTACATGTGGTTAACATCAATGACTCGGTAATTTTAACAACCACAAACAGAGCATAGATCAATGAGAGAAGTATGCAACCTACCATTTCTCACACTAGTTGAAATAGCTTTTTGGACCCTCGTTAAGTTCAAAGGTGTAATAAATAAGATTAAATAAAAATAAAGAAAAATAAAAAGTATATTACAGTCCAAGCTTGAACAATACTTAGCTTTCTTGGTTAGTGAGTTTATACCCATTTGCCTACATCTTCATCGTTTCAACTCGGTTCTCTTCAAATTTGTAGTCTACACGAAGCTTACAATGTTAAATTTCATTAATTTAGTAATTAACTAACATTCTTCATATTTAAGAAATCTTGCACTAATGGGATTTAGCTAGGGGTGTAATCGAATTAAATCGAATTGAACAGTATTAAGCTAAGGCTCAGGCTCAAGCTTGATCTTAAGCTCTACTCGAAAACTTAAAACTTGAACTTAACTCAAGTTTAACTGAGTTTTAAATTTTAAACTCGAACTTGATTAAAAAACATATATAATAAGTTCGAGCTCAACTCGATTAAGTTCAAATTTTATAAATTTTCCCTAACTAATACCAGATTTACTTATATTTAAATAAATTAAAATTATACAATTAATTATATGAAACTTGATTAAACTTGCAAGCCTGATAAGCTTAGTATTTTAAAGCTGAGCTTGATTTACTACTTGAGTACCTCGAGCTTAAGTTCGACTCAATTATTACCAAATCAAATTAGAATAAAACTCGAGTTAAGCTCGAATAATTTAGAATTAGCTTGGTTCATTTACACCTTTAAATTCAACATTTCCCAAAATACTTCTATTATCAAAACCTATCTCACCCTATAGGGTTTTTCCTCTTATTGCTAGAATTCGTATCTAAAGTCATTATGTACCCTATTCCCGAACCACCCAACATTAATTACATTAAATATTTTGTTTTGTTTTTGACTTTTTAAGCTATTGATTGTATAATCATAAAGGATTTTTATAAACAAATGGTTAATATACTAGGAGATCTTCTTTAAAAAAAAAGATAATGTCAATGAATAATTCATTATTCTTATTGAATCAAGCTTCTATATCCCAAAATCCACCACTTAAACCCTTTTAATGAGTTGATGGGTTGAATACCCTATAATATCTCATGTGGTTGCATTCCTACCTGACAAGCGGAGCAAATCTTAAACTAATGTTCCTCTTTTTTTTTTTTCTTTTTTCTTTTTTTTTTCTTTTTTTTTTTTTTCAAATCTAGTTTATATATACGGAGAATACCACGATAATTACTATAAATCAAGCACTATCTTATTAAATATAAGTTATAGGATTTTGTCTAGATTTCTACTCTACTTCAAAAAAATTCATATCCATCAATTTAACACCTTTATTCATGTTCTTTGTGTCCATCTGTAAGTATTGAAAGTCTGTTTTTATCGGAAAATGTGAGATAATAGATTATGGCACATTATTCTACTGGAATCTTCTAAACTAAATTAAAGATGTAAGAAGGTACCCAACTCCATGAATTTGATAAAAATTCTATAGAATATTACTTTATAGGGTTCAAAATTGGGTTTTAAAATATGATTTAAACCCCTACTAGTTTAGAGTCAAGTTTTAGGATTATATATTTAAAAAAATGATGGGATAAAATAATATATATTAATGAAAATATTTACTCTTTTAACTTAGGTACTATACATACCATACATAAGTTCTACAATGTATGACATATTTGATTTTTAATTTTTATTATTATGTAAGTTCGTAAATGTAATTAATACTACTTAACTTTTTTCTACTCTCACTGCCCAACGATACAAAAACTCATTTCTATAGAATAATTTGAATTTTAGAAAAGCCCACCCTTATAGAGTTGTTGACTTTATAGGAGCCTTATAGAATTTTTATAAAGCTCTGAAAAATACTAAACCTTATAAAAGCAGATTCGGATTTCATGAAACCCGCTTCAAAACCACCTCAATTCCATCCCCAGACAAGATACCGACCTTTACTTTCATTCTCGTTCAAAATTCCAGATTCAGCGTTCGACTTTGAAGATTCGTATTAATCCTTTTAACTCCTATTTTCCCAATCTTGGTGTCTCTGCGAAGCCTAGAAAGTCTATTTTCACCAGAAAATATGAAATAATCTATTAATGTTTATCATTTTACCGAAATTTATTATTGAAATTCGTCGTTTCTAGGAGTAAAGGTTCCCTTTTATGTTTTTCAGTTTTTTGGTGTCAGTTTTCCTTTGTCTTATTTTCTGTTTCTTTTAGAACGGCCGCATAGAAAAATCAAACGTATTAATCACACGAAATCCTTAAATCGGCTATTCGTATCTTCTATTATCGATTCTTTCTTTAGTCAAGTTTTTATAATTCGTTTAAGTTGTATAAATCTATTTCTAAATTCCATTGATACAATAAGCACTCATTTAAAGAAGGCATAAGGAGAAAAGAAAAACACATAGCAACGTTTCTTCATACATTTCATTCCTTCATGTCCTATCTTGATTATAACATTAGTATAATATATTATATAGTTATCTAAATGAACTAATTTGTTAATTTTGTCTTTTACACTATACTTGGATTACAGGAAAAAGAGAGGACGAGGGAAGAAATTGGAAGGGAAAAAAGTACTTTTCCCTTGTTCGGAATGGAGAGAGAAAAGGGAGGGAAGGGATTTGTAAGATGTTTTCCTTAAACCCACAAAAATGCTAGATAACCCTCAAGTAAACTAATTATTTCAAGGTAAAAATTTATCTCCTTTATGTTAATTTTTTTTTTCTTTTTATACTACTTTCATATGTTCACTATATTGTTGCAACCACTATTAGTTAGTTACAAAATATCTCAATCATTTACCAAATTTAAAAACTATTGTACACAAACATCATATGTTACTAAATGTAATCTTTAAGATTTTCTTCACTTCCCTCTTGTCTTGTCATAACAATTTGCTCTTCACTTGGAAAAATTGCTCAATATGCTCAAGGCAAAACTTTGGACAGTCTCGAATAGAATTTGTAAAGTCAACCCAACTCATGTTGCATCTCCAAGTTGAAGTGGCTATCATTCTACTTGAGAAATGATCATTATTTATTAATGTACCAAAAAGAGTCTTATGGAAGTCAAATAGAAACTAATTAATCTCCTCCAACTTTCTTTTAACTCAAAAATGTGAGAAACAGAATGGGTTTTCGAGTCTACTTGCAACTCTAATCAATATGCAACCTATCTCATATGGTCCACTATTTTGAATTGACCAAAATAATGCCTAAAAGGCTGTAAGAAAGCCTGTTTATAAAAGAAGTATAGCAATATCACTAAAGCTTTACATTAAAAAAACCACCTATATTCAACACATTATTCGATCTATATCTATCAGTCAAGTACTTCATGCAAAGTTAAGCTTGAGTCGAATTACACTTCAACAAAAGTAACATCACATCTCTCAACTTAAACTCTCGATCCATAACAACTTCTAGTGAAGTATTCCTATTAAGGGATGGGATTACAAGTGGTTCCCTACCATGTAATGCTTTAAAAAAGATACCATCTTTGTACTAATATAATAATTAGTGTTAAAACAATATTCAATCCATACTAGGAATTTAGAGCATTCCTTTAGATAATCCATCACAAATGATGATCTTAAGAATTTCTTTAAACAACAAGTAACTACCTTAGACTAACTATTGGTTATGATTTGAATTTGAAATGTGAATTAGCACGTTAGTTCATGGTCCTAGATTGAAATTGTGCTAGTGGGCTCGTATCTCCCCTGGACTCATTAGGTCCATCATGGTTGTTAGAAAAAAAATTCTAAAAAAAATGCTATTACAAAAAAAAAAAAAGAAATTAAAAAATAAAAATGTAATTGAATTATATTGTCATATGAATTAAGAAAATTTATTTTCCATTTACAACATTTAGTGTATTGCTATTAACGATACAAAAAATAAATATACCTTTATAATATGTTAGTTTGGTATAATTGATGTTCAACAAAAAAAAAAATTCACATTCCTTAGCAATGTGAGACTAAGGCTAACTTTTTTATTTTTAATCTTTTTTCTATGTTTTTATCCCATATTATTAATATTACAACTCAATATAGGCATAGTTCTATATAAACAAATTCAAATCCTTTTACATTTTTTAAAAAAGAAAATTACACTTTTGGTCCTTAAACTTTGTCACTTTTTCTAATTGAGTCTCAAACTTTTATTTTTTGTATTTTAGTTCTCAAAGTTTCTAAAATACTACAGAAAAAATCATCCATTAGTGAACCATTAGTTTTTCCATTAATGAGGGACTTTTTTTGAAAACTTAGAGGACTAAATTATAAAAAGTAAAAGTTTGAGAATTCAATTAGAAAAAGTGATAAAGTTTGAAGAGTAAAACTTTAGGTCCTTTCAATGTACATTTTCCATTCCGGTAAACGTAAACTTCAAATAGTTGATGATCCAATTTGGCATTCTTAGTAGAATCAAATTGCATTTATTTTTATTATTTTACAATTAACATAATAATGGTTTTTTTTTTATGACAACTTCATTACATATTACAACACTTTACGAGAGGAGGAATTCAAACTTGATATATCCTTTTGAGAGACTAGTATTAATTAAGTAACTGTATAACTTATATGATACTTATTCTAATTATTAAATTAAATAAAAAATAATGAATACAATTAATTATCACATTTAATTTAGTGATATTATGTAAAATTGGTTAGTATATTATTGTTATAAATTGAAAAATATAAATAATGATTATATTTGTAATAAGATAAATACTTGTTTTGTTGATATTTCATTTGATAACACAATTAACTATTCTAATTCATTAAGATATAACTCATATTTTTTTTGGAAAAATAACAAACGATGTAAAAGAATAAAGGAAAAAACACAGTTTAGTCCTCAAACTTTGTTACTTTTTTTAATTGAGTCCTTAAGCTTTTTCTTTTCCTTTTTTTCCAATTTTGATCCTTAAAGTTTGTAAAAATTTACAAAAGAGTTTTTCGTTAATAGAAAAACTAACAAATCACTAATGGATGACTCTTTTGTAAAACTTTGATAACTTTTAGAACTTAAATAGAAAAAAAATAAAAGTTCAAGAACTTAATTAGAAAAAGTGATAAAAATTGAGGATTAAAAGTGTAATTTCCCCTTTATAAAACATGAGCTAAAACTATATTAGTTTTTAGCTTAATTTTTTTACTTTTAAAAATTAAATTTTTTTTTCTAAAAAAAAAATTATTTAGGCTGACTGGAATCAATGAACTAGCAAATCTACAAACTTAAACTGGAATGAGCCTTAGTTAGACTAGTTTCGGTTTGCTAATCAGCTTTATCTAGTTTAAGTTAGACCAAGACCTCGTAACTAAGTCCATATCTATATATCTCAAGGCATTAAGTCTGAAATGTCTTTTTATTAATTCCAATATTTCCTTATTACTTACCATAATTACAAAATTAGCTTGTAATATTTAAGAGTGTATCAATTTCCACCACTTCACCTTGATTCATAACTGAATAGCAACCTATCATCTTCATAATGTAGATTAAATATAATGTATATATTATACTTATCGGCAAATTAGTCAATAACTGCCCATTAGATGATTATATAAATATATGCTATTTATTTTTGTAATAAATAGCATTTAAGCTAATAATTCCATAAAAATTATAAAAAATCCACAAAATTTTATACTTCCAACTCTAAGCACCTTTTATATCAAATTAAGTCATTGTTTAGTTTTGCTAAGTGACCACTTTAACCTTGAAATCACAATTAGTGTAACATCTTACCTTTTAAGCATCTACTTGAAACTTTTTCTCAAAATTTTTAGTACTTAAAAATGATTTATTATGCTATCCCTGAGTTAAGGATAAGGCAAAACTTTATTGTAATAAAACACTCAAATTCCAAATCTTTTCTTTTTCAATTCAATAACAACAATGAAAATCCTTAATAGTGAGCTATCCACAAATTATCATAGCTATACACTCTTATACATTATATGATTTGTTCACAATTATACATTATGATTAAAGCTACCATACAAAATCCCTTGTAAGGTAACACTATGGTTTTTGCTGAAGAACTGCCTCCCAATAATTAAATAGTATCTTGTAGCCAATGGCTTCTTCCAAAAACCCATCTCCAACTAGATTTTCGAGGTCTATTTCCCTCCACGATGTGAAGCCTAGTTTATTCATCCTTTCCCTAAGGATAAAACAACTCATCCCCTCAGCCTTCTATAAGCTAACTGAGAGTGGATAAATAAACACAATATAAGAAGTATCATATCATAGCCACAAATTAAGTTATCAGTTTAATTACAATATTCTTTAGTTTAACTAGGTAATGCAAATGTAACAAGTGTATGCCATACTCATGCACATTACATGCATCAGTATAGATATCCTAGCCCAATCCATCATTCATTTAGTTGGTCAACCTCAGTCAGATATCTGAACACAAATCAAAGTCCATAAACTTGGTAATGCAACAATGGGTTGATAAAACCCAACCTAGCAATAACCACATGAAGTGGTTAGGAATGCAATTTCAAAATAAGGCTATCTAATACTAGTTTCACTATAACATTATTAATATAAACTATAAATTTACTATATTACTCAAAATATAGGTAAATAAGGAGAAATTACCTAATAATTAGTATAGGTAACCAATTATTTCTCTGAAAAATGCTATAAACTCATAAAAATATATGATTTAAGATCTGATAATTGCAAAGCTTAAACATGATCATTACATGTATCTAAAATATCGATTTTAAGCTTGATTTTGCTAAAAATAAGTGTAAATTAGGTAAATAAGCAAATTAAATTACAAGGTCTGACCTAAATACTTATAAAATCATAACTAAGCTCTAGAAATCACTATAAATCATATTCATTAAGAAATTTAATAAAAAAAAACTCATTATTTATTTTACATGGAAAACATGGCAAATAAAACAAAATAATTTTAACAAATACTAAATGTGTATAGTTTATCAAAAATTATTTTAATGTAAATTAACATAAATTAGTTCAAAATAATATCGTTTGCTATTTTTAAAAATTACCTAAAAATTCGTTCTACCAAACATGCTTCTTAAGGAATTCGTATAAACACTTTGAATTTCAAAAATCTGATTTAATTTTTAGATTCTACATACAAAATAATATAGGGAAACTAAGTTTCATAATTTTTAAAAGCCATTTGATATTTTTAATAAAATAAACAAGTTACTAGCAAAAATTTACGATTTTTATTTTTTTAACCACTGAAGCTCCATTAGTGGTGAAGCTATGTTAGCCAGTACTCCCTTACTGCCATCTTTTGACTTTCAATTGGTCTCGATGTCAAGTTCTTTTTTGATATAAGAACCCTAAATACCTTAACTATAATCCTATTTTTCTATTTTTTTTTTCTAATTTATGATTTTATAGAAATTTCAATTTCTTTAGTATGTATCTTTCTGAGTTAATGTCTCCAAATGAAGCAAAATGCAACCCAAGTCTCCTATTTACATCAACATGATCAGTGGAGACAAAATGCTAGGTGTAAGTTGTCTTGCCATGTGCCTATTTCATATTTCTTGGTTTCATTTTATAATAATATACATTTACCCCTCCTACTTAAGGAAAAATCAAAGTATGAATCAATTGCCAAGCCAATTGTTAGGCGTATTTAGATGCTAACTAATTCAATTATTTGATTATTTTATTAATCTAATACATCTTTTACCTATATTTAGGGTACATGATATTATATATGCATATTAGATACATAACTTGTATATCCAATGATTATGTAATTACTTCACATATTGTTTTACTCCAAATTATATATTGAATAATTCATATCTATGGCCTTGTTATATCTTAAAACTCAAATTTTGAGTTTTTGATGTATAAAAAGTGATAATGATAAAATTACAATTTATCAAATTAAATATTTTATAAGCTTTACTTCATAACATAAATCTTACTAGGATTCTTTTTCTAACTTTTGTGATATTTCGTTGGTGTTTGATTCAATTTGGAAAACATCTTCCCAAAACCCTCAAATCATACCAGTTCCAAGTAACTAAGTTCTTATCACATGATGAAACTTGTTTCTCAAGTTATCTTTAGTAAACTTATATTCATAAACCTTGAACTATATCCTCTAGGTCTCATGTATGATAAAAGTAACCCATTATCCCAAGTCTACGGTTATTGATCGAATACCGAGGTTTCACAATTAGTTACATTCATAATCAATTTTACATTCGTGATCATATCCAAATATTTATTATAGCATGATTAGGCTTTACTAATCATGATGCCATATTAATTAAAAAAATTCACTGAAAACCATTTATATAACCTAAGAGCAAAAAAATGGCTGATTTATGAAAAATATATAATAAACACCTAACATATACATTTTCATAATTTCTTTGTCTTAACAAATTTGAGATATTAAGTAAGTTATAACCAAAAAATCAAGCTCAAAAGAACACTAGTTACTATTTTGAAAATTAAAAATAAATTTTTATGGAATAGGGTACTTATAGAAGAAACACATAAAACTATTCATCAAATTAAAATTACAAAATTACTATTTGAAAATACATGAAAAATAATGGTCACCTAAATTTTCTAGCAAATAATATGGAAGAATAATATTTCTAGGAAAGATTAAGTTGCGAGAACCACTCTTGAAAAATTTTCAAAATTACAAAGTCCCCAATTTTTTAAAAGTTGGGGCTTACACCCTTGAAACAAGCTTAGGCGCCATATCCTTTGTTGACTACACAGCCACATGTAAAGTAAGTTGTTATGGAAAATTATTTAACAATTTATCTATATATATTATTAGTTAAATTAACTAAAATTTTTAAAAAAAGAGAGAGACTAAAAAGCATAATAAACAGAATTAAGATAATAAAAAACTAAATGACAAACAATTAAAAGAATTAAAAGGTAGAAAATTAAAATAAAATAAAATAAGGAAAGTAGTTTAAAGCCATTGCCAACCACTTAAGAGTAAGGGTAGTCAATGACCATGTTGGCGTAATTGCTAAACACCACTTACCTATGCTTAGCCAATAATGACCTCATTCTTATTGGAAGATCATGACTTACTTTTGAAATTGGGTCTTACAATGGCTAGTTGCTTACCTTAAAATTGAAAGAACAAAAGAAAAAGAACATAAATGCTTGTTGGGTCAAAATCAAGTTATTCGATCTAAGGGGCATTATGGCTAGTTGCTTACTTTAAAATTGAAAGAACAAAAGAAAAAGAACATAAATGCTTGTTGGGTCGAAATCAAGTTATTCGATCTAACGGGCATTTAGAATCTCTCTCTCTCTCTCTCTCATTTTTCTTTTCTTTTCTTTTTTTCAAGGGTTTTGGGAATGATAAGTAATTATCCACCAACCTATGAAAGTCGCAAGACTCACTTTTATAAGTGGGTCATGAACCACTAGTGAGAATGTGGCCATTATCAACTACCCCTACCCTTAGGTGGCTGGTAATGTCTTTAAACAACTTTCCATTTTTTTTTTAATTTTCTACTTTTCTTTTTTATTTTGATTTTCTACCATTTCATTCTTTATTTTCTAATTTGTTTTTTTTTTAATTTTAATTAATCTAATCAATAGTATATATAAATAAGTCACCATGTAATTATCTATATTGATTTACTTTACATGTGGCAATTTAGTTAGTAAGGAAAAATGGGCTCATGCTTATTTTAGGAATGCTAAATAACAAATTTTATTGAGATCCCTATAATTTTGAAAGTTTTGAAAGATGGTTCATAAAATTTGCTCTTTAGAAAATTATAGAAGATTTAAGAAAAAAACAAAGGAGGATAATCCACCAATGAAGCTCCTCCAACGAGGAGGCCTTGCGGTCCGAACTCCCCACGATGGTAGACTTTGAACCCTCGA